>JAUELO010421062.1:0-14189 GCA_032357855.1 Amphibolips quercusostensackenii | reverse complement strand
TTTGCTGCTACTAACTTTACTGCCGCCAATTTTGCTGCTACAAGCTACGACAGCAAAATTTACCAAATTTTAACCAAATTTATTCCTTTAAAACAAATTTTCTACTACCTTGCAACTTGTAGCTTTCAGTAGTTTTTATTATGAGCCTAACATTTCGATTAAATGTCAATATCAGCATCTTCATTCATTTGTGAAAGCATAAATATCTACGTATTTCGAACATTTAGACATACAAAATAACTTTTATATTTAAAAAACTATTATATTTGCAAATTGGTATAATAATTTGTTTACAGCAATGGCTTATTTGATTACCTAAAAATTATCCTCATTATCAATATAACTCACTAGCTTACTAGCTCACTTGCAAGAAGATGTATTTAAAAAATTACTTTTTCCTAAAAAAAATTACTTATTTGGGAGGTTTGTTTAATTATTTGGTAATAACAATTGGTAGTTCAATTGTTAAAAAAGCATCTTGCTATAATATCAATATGAGCTAGCTTTTAAGAAGATTTAGTAAAAAAATCACTTTTTTTATAAAATATTGTTTAATTGGGACATTTGTCTTTAATATTTGTCAGTATAATTATCAGCAAAATATCTTGATGGAATATATATATGCTCACCTTCAACTAGATTTACTAAAAAAAAAAATTTTCCTGAAAAAAACCGTTTAATTTAGATATGTTAAAAATAAATTTATTCTGAAAAATTGAATCAATTTACTTTTGACAATATTTTGCAGCAGCAAGTGATTTTTAAAATAATTTAAATTTGTTCAAATTTCAAAAAAAAATGTGGCTTACGGATGAAGAACAAAATTATATAATTGTTGATAATATTATTTATAGCAGTAGTCATTATTCAAGTAAGGTTTTTAATAAACTTCTTTACTTTCTGATAACTTCAAACGCAGAGTGAGGTACCAATAAATTAAATTAAACTAAAATAATTGCTTAAACAATTTATTATTATTTTTAATGATATTCTCCTTAAAAAAACTATGAAGTTGCAGTTTTTTCTAAAATATTAAACTTTTTGGACACTGTTCACTTGAAGCGAAATAAAAATTATTAAAATTCAACGAAAAAAATTGTTTAAACAAATTAAATATTGCTTATAACTATTTTCTCCTATAATAATGCTAGATAGTTGCGGTTTTTTCTGAATTTTTTTAACTTTTTGCCAACTTTTCACCTAGTATAGTGATAATAAATGAAAGTTAATAAACATAATTGTTCAAGCAATTAAAATAGTTATTAATAATCAGTATTTGTTTTTAGATAGAAAGTCAAAGAAAGGCTAAAAATTTTTAAAAAACATTAAACTTTTAGCCGTACTCTAAGAGTAAATAATTATAAACCATAATACATTGCTTAAGCAATTTTGTCTTTTAACTTGCATTAATTATTATCTTTTTTAATTAGAAGATTAAAAAATTAAAAATTTTAGATTTAGTAGCATCAATATAGGGTAAAATATTTATAAACAATAATAATTTGCCTGAACAATATCGTTGTTCAAACTGCAATTATTATTACCTCGCTCTATTAAAAAATTGACAAAAAGTGAAAAATTCTACTTCTTAGTTGCAAATTTTATTATTTTTAAAAAAAATGCAACAATTTTGTTAAAAAATTAATCTATTTTGGTTAAAAATTCAACAGACTTGGATGAAAGTTAAACTACTTTGTTAGTAATTGTTTTTTTATGTCAAAAATTTATCTCTCTGATTGAAAATTTATATATTCTATGGTTAGAAAATTATTATTCTTAATTGAAAAATCATATTTTGAGTTGAATCTTAAACTCTTTCGTTGATGATTCTTTTTTTTTATCAATTTTTTTAAAAATGTACGTCTTTGGTTATTTCATGTTTTTAATTAACAATGTAACTATCTTATTTTCTGTTTAAAATAAATATTTTCAATTGAATATTCATTGATGTCTTCTGAATAAGGTTTTAAATATTTTGTTAAAAACTCGTGTTTTTTGGTTGAATTTAACTTTTTAGTTGAAATATCAACTATTACATTTTTCGTTAAGAATTCATCTTTTCAAGTTAGAAAATCAAATGATTAGTTTATATTATAACTTTTTAAAAACAATAATTTAATTAAAAATTAAAGTGTTTTATAGAGAATTTGTCTTTTTGGCTTGCAAATGTAAAAATTTCATTGAAAATTTATTTTCTTTTATTCATATTTTTGGTTTGAATTTAACCGTTGTGGTAAAAATTAGACTATTTTAATGAAAATTTAACTATTTGGTAAATAATAAAGTTTTTTTTTTAAAGTCATATTTGCGTGTTGAAAATTTCATATTTTTGTGAACAATTCTTTTTTTACTTTAAAATTAAACAATTTTGTTAAACATTAATGTATTCTGTTCAAAATTTGTATTTTTTTGTAGAACCTTAACCTTCTTGACATAAAGTTCCTACTTTCAGTTAAAAATTGAACTATTTGGTTAATAACTGATTTTTTAAAGATTCAACTCTTAAGTTGAAAATTTGACATTTTTTTGAGAATTAGTTTTTTTGCTGTTGAAAATTAATTTTTTTATCTGAAAATAAAATAATATGTTTTTGGATAAAACTTACTCATATTCATCTTTTGGTTGCAAGATTAATTCATAATGATGAAAATGGCTTCTTTTTGATTAAGGATTCAACTACTAGATTAAAAAATCGTATTTTTTGGTTTAACTCAACTGGTTAAAAAAAAGTTTTTTTCAGTTGAAAATTAATTTTTTCAACTATTTTGACAATCCTATTTTTGATAAGAAAAATATCTTTTCCTTTAACTCAACTGGTTGAAAGTTCCTCTTTTAGGTAAAAATTCATCGTTGATGGAAAAAAGTCAAATTACTTAGAAAAAAAAAGAAATTTTTGTTGTTAGAATTTCAACCGCATTTTGAAGAATTCGTTTTCTTACATAAAAAAATTTGACTGTTTTTAGTTAAGTTTCAATCTTTTTTGTTTAAAAATTCAACTGTTTGATTGAAACTAAATCTTTGCAGTTTTTTTTCCGTTCGTAATTTCTGTTTCTGTTTACTTTTTCCGTTTGCTGTTTTTTGTTCCCGTTTTCTGTTTCTGTTTCTGTTTTATGTTTCTGATTTATGATTCTGTTTGAGGTTTCTGTTTTCTGTTTTCTGTTTCTGTTTTAATTTCTGTTTCTGTTTTAATTTCTGTTTCCTGTTTCTGTTTTTTGTTTTCTGTTTTCTGTTTCTGCTTTCGCTTACTGTTTCTGTTTTCTGCTTTCAGTTTCTTGTTTTCTCTCTATGTTTCTGCTTTATGTTTCTGTTTTATGTTTTTGTTTTCTGTTTTTTTTTCTGTTCCCGTTCATAGTTCTGTTTTATGTTTCTATTTATTATTCTGTTTTTGTTTTCTGTTTTCTGTTTCTGCTTCTTATAACTGTTTCTGTTTTCTATTTTCTGTTTCTTATTTTGTTTTTGTTTTCTGTTTCTGTTTGAAGTTTCTGTTTGTACTTTTTTTCTGTTTTCTGTTTCTGTTTACTGTTTTTCTTTTTTGCTTTCTGTTTTCTGTTTTCTATTTCTGTTTTATGTTTCTTTTTTCTGTTTTTGTTTTTTTTTGTTTCTGTTTTTTTCTATTTCTGTTCTCTGTATTCTGTTTCTGTTTTCTGCTTCTGTTTCTGTTTTCTGTTTTTGCTTTCTGTTTTGGTTTTCTGTTTCCTGTTTTTTTCTGTATCCTGTTTCTGGCTGACGTTGCTGTTTGTACTTTCTATTTTCTGCTTCTGTCTACTGTTTTTGTTTTCCGATTCTGTTATTTGTTTCTGTTTTCTGTTATTTTTTCTGTTTTCTGTTCATGTTTTCTCTTTCTGTTTCCTGTTTCTGTTTTCTATTTTTGTTTTCTGTTTTTGTTTTCTGTTTTTTTTTTGTTTTTTGTTACTGTTCTCTGTTTTCTTTTTTTTTGTTTTCTTTTCTGTTTTCTGTTTCTGTTTTTATGTTTTATGCTTCTGTTTTATGTTTCTGTTTTCTGCTTTTGTTTTCTGTTTTCTGTTTTTGCTTTCTGTTTCTGTTTTCTGTTTTGTTTTCTGTTTTCTGTTTCTGTTTCTTTTTCCTGTTTCTATTTTTGTTTTTAGTTTCTGTTTTCTGTTTCTGTTTTCTGTTTTTGTTTCCTGTTTCTGTTTTATGTTTCTGTTTTCTGTTTTCTGTTTATGTTTTCCGTTTCTGCTTTCTGTTACTCTTTTTGTTTTCTATTTTCTGTTCTGTATTTTCTGTTTTTTCCTGTTTTATGTTTCTGTTTTGTGTTTCTGTTTTCTGTTTCTGTTTCTGTTTTTTGTTTTCTTTTTTCTGTTTTCTGTTTCTGTTTTATGTCTCTGTTTTCTGTTTGTTTTCTGTTTTCTGTTTCTGTATTTTGTTTTTATTTTCTATTTCTGGTTACTGTTACTGTTTTCTGTCTGTTTATGTTTCTGTTTTATGTTTCTGTTTTCTGTTTTTTTTTCTCTATCCTGTTTCTGGCTGACGTTTCTAGTTGTACTTTCTGTTTTCTGCTTCTTTCTACTGTTCTTGTTTTCCGTTTCTGTTTTCTGTTTCTGTTTTTAGTTTTTATTTAATGTTTCTGTTTTCTGTTTCTATTTTCTGTTTTCTGTTTTTTGTTTCTTTTTTTTTTTGTTTTTGTTTGCTGTTTTCTGTTATTTTTTTTGTTTTCTGTTTTCTCTTTCTGTTTCCTGTTTCTGTATTCTATTTTTGTTTTCTGTTTTTTCTGTTTTCTTTGTTTGCTTTTTGTTACTGTTCTCTGTTTTTTTTTCTTTATTTTGTTTTCTTTACTGTTTTCTATTTTCTGTTTTCTGTTTCTCTTTTTTTTGGTTTATGTTTCTATTTTATGTTCCTGTTTTCTGTTTTTGTTTTCTGTTTTCTTTTTTTGTTTCTGTTTTCTGTTTTGTTTTCTGTTTTCTGTTTCTGTTTCTGTTTTCTGTTTCTGTTTTCTATTTCTGTTTTCTGTTTTCTGTTTTCTGTTTCCATTTGATGTTTCTGTTTGTGCTCTTTGTTTCTGTTTTCTGTTTCTGTTTACTGTTTATCTTTAGTTTCTGTTTTCTGTTTTTTGTTTCTGTTTTTTGTTTCTGTTTTTTGTTTTATGTTTCTGTTTCTGTTTTCTGTGTGTGTTTTTTGTTTCTGTTTTCTGTTTCTGTTTCTGTTTTCTGTGTGTGTTTTTTGTTTCTGTTTTCTGTTTTCTGTTTTCTGTTTTCTGTTTTCTGTTTTCTGTTTTCTGTTTTCTGTCTTCTGTCTTCTGTCTTCTGTCTTCTGTCTTCTGTCTTCTGTTTTCTGTTTTCTGTTTTTTGTTTTCTGTTTTCTGTTTTCTGTTTTCTGTTTTCTGTTTTCTGTTTTCTGTTTTCTGTTTTATATTTCTGTTTTCTGTTTCTGTTTTATGTTTCTGTATTTTGTTTTTATTTTCTGTTTCTGTTTACTGTTACTGTTTTCTATTTTCTGTTTTCTGTTTTTTGTTTTTTGTTTTCTGTTTTCTGTTTTCTCTTTTCTGTTTTATATTTATGTTTTCTGTTTCTGTTTTCTGTTTTCTCTTTCTGTATTTTGTTTTTCTTTTCTGTTTCTCTTTCATGTTACTGTTTTTTATTTTCTGTTTTTTGTTTTTTGTTTTCTGTTTACTGTTTTCTGTTTTTTTTTTGTTTTTTATTTTTTGTTTTCTGTTTTCTGTTTTTTGTTTTCGGTTTTCTTTTTTCTGCTTTTTGTCTTCTGTTTTCTGTTTTCTGTTTACTGCTTTCTGTTTTCTGTTTCTATGTTTTGTTTTCTGTTTCTGCTTCTGTTTCTTTAAATATTTGTCCTTTTGTATTAAAAATGTATCTTTTAACACAGAATACTGATCTTTTTTGATTAAAAATTTATCTAATTTTAGAAAAAATTATTTTTTCAGGCAGATCTTCAAACGAAAATAAACGAAAGAGACTGACGATCAAAGTTTTCAAATTAAACTCAAATGGATGACACAATTTTATATTTCAGATTTTCTGATGTAAAATAATGTGCTGAAATATGTATATTATCAATTAAAGCTTACTAATACATTATTTTTTTAAACTTTCAGTAATTGAAAAGTCATGTGAAAAATGAAAGCCTTGTTAAAGATAATCTTGGATCATCAAAAAAAGAATTCTACTGAAGGATTTTCTCATTCGAACGATATTTGGCGTATTTCTTAAAAAAAATTAAACTAAAAGATAAAAAAATGTTTTCAATTCAAATGTTTACTACCTTTTACAGCGTCATTTTGTACACGTATTATAATTTTTAATCATTCTAAAGGTTCTATGAGTTTATTCAATATTAATTTAACATATAAGAAAAACTCTCGCATCTAAGATCAACAATCTTCCTTATTCCAATATATTTATCTTAACAAACAAACGATGAGTTATTCGTTAGAAGTCGTGAAAATCAGTATATATAGCCGTCGTTTATCGTGTCAGTTATTAAGACATTCTTAAAAAAGTCCGATTTTTGTTTTTTATCATTGCGTCGACTGAAAAAGATGAAGATTTATACTAAAGTTCTATTTCTCGCGCCAGTGGGTGACGTAAATTTTGAACGCAAGTGTAACATAATATTTAAATTATCATGTATTATGAATATGCGATTTATGTTGCTTAGCGTGTTCACTTAAAAGTTTCTACTTAGAATTGTTAGTTTCTAAAGTGAACAGAACAAGCATTTTCCTGAATATAGTTTCTCGTGCGGAATGCATAAATAATCTTATGATTTTTACGTTTATCCTAACCGAAGATATACAAATTTATATTCCTTGACACGCTGTTTTTTTCTCTCATTCATAATCAGAAAAACTTATTGGCTATCATATGATTCACTATACACTCCTGACCATAGTTCGAGTTCATTTCTAAACTCTACATTACCTATCACTATCCTCACATGCATTTTTTATTGCAATTGTTCTTCCAATCCAATCCGAGCCTTCTTTTTTGTTTTAATTACGCATTGTTTAAAGCATACACTTAACTACCAACTTGATGCAAGAAATTTATTTTGTGCATAAAAATCATGTGCAAAATAATTAGCCAATTCGTTGCAAGTTGTTAAGTCCAGTTTTAACGTCAGCCTCAACCGACTTCAGTTATTCGAAAAAAGTATAGGGTTAAACCTAGAACTAGTATAAATGAAGAAAAAATAATCTGTCTTATCCCTCCCCGGTCTTCCATACTTCGGAAAAACAGTTTTTGTTTTGGGGGTAAATGGTACATCTTTTGTTGACCTTCGATTGCTCAAAATTTCTAAGGGTTCATGTTAATGGTGTAATAAATCATCATAAATTGATGTTTATTGTTTTTTAAAAATAAGTTGCAGGTGGAATAAGGAGACCCGTCAATGTTCCTAATGTGGATGCCAACACTACTCGTGCAACTATGCGGGACAGCTCTATTCATGATGAAGCTATCGAACCCGCCCTATTCCGACAAAAACTAAAGGACGCCCGAAACTGATAACTCAAAAACGTTGATATTCAGATTTGTAGAAAATTGCCACCACCTCCTTATTGTGGCATCGTATTGTCGCAGTAATGATCTACTGATCGATCCAAGTGTGGTATCAGTAGTATCAGCAGGCATACACTTCAACTTAAGGAATCCCTGATAACACTTATGCCACCAGAGAAAGCTGTGACCATAGACAATGTGGATGGCTTCGCTTTTAAACATGAATAGGACCATTGAGAAACAACAATGATATGTCGAAACCCTTCCGTCTCGATTTTTCCTAATATTTTTAAAAGTCAGGAAGAGAGAGGAAACCCGTAAAAGAAATACTTTGACCAATCTACTGTGAAAACATCTACTGCCATTCAACCTGAATCCTTCTTTTAAGAAATATATTAATTGTATTTTATTCTAGCTTTGCTTGCAAACATGTCAATTTCCAGTATGATAAACAAATTAATCATCTTGTGATAAGCTACGGTTGACAGTTAGTATCAGTTTCTAGTTCCAGTCGTCTTGATTCAAAATCTGTTTGAAAGTTTTTTTTAGAACAAGCATATAAAGCAATAACCCATAATTTGCGGTATTTACACAAGTTTCACATTTTTTTTATAATTTAGCTTAATGTTTCACTACATGTTTCTTCCATGCGATTGGAGGAGCTAATTACCGTCGTTGAGTCGATTCCTAACAAAAAATTCTCAACAAAAGCCGCAAAAGTTTTTGGCAAAACATTTCAGACCCAGAAGTGCTGCTAACCAATAACAATAAGAAATACTTAACATGAATTTCCTTATCATCTTTATTCCAAAATCCAATAACATTCTTCTCAGCACAACACACGCCTTAGTCTGAACTGGAAGAATCTGAAAATATTATTAGATATAACTTTCTACTTAATTTTATGAAAAACTACTACTGCTTAACTAGTTAAAATCTAACCTGATATGACAATACTCACATCGTCGTTCATAAAGACGCCTTCTTTTCTTGTCCTCCTGTGATTTTTAGTTCTTATTTGATTTCTTTTGTACCTTTTCAATTTTTTTCAGATATGTCCCTTGTCCTTTGCAGATCGCTTTCTTTTACCAATATGTTTACACACACAAAGTGATCCCTAAGAAGAGGCGCGAAATACAATCAAAAGTTAAAAATACATTTATGTTCAGCATTTTTTTAAGGTGAGATGAACATGCTTTCATTACACTGGACGATAATATGCAAAAGAAAAAAACAATTTTCCACAAGCGTTTAAAAAACTTTTTACTTCTGAAAACACGCTACATGTCGTTAAATGTCTTATGTTATACAGAATGCCATAAAACCCCGTCTTTAAAAATGAAGCATCAGGGCCCACATTTATTAAAAAACCAAGTTCACGCGGCATGTATTTTTCTGTAAAAAAAATTGTTGCGTTAGCCCCACTGTAAACATAGCCCTACTCTCCCCTAGTCTATGTACAAGTTTCAGAATACTGCTTCATTGTAGAGGATGATACAGAATTCTTCTGTGTAACATTAATTTTTCAGGTTTTAAGTAATGATTGGTTAATACTTTAAGTTGGTGCAGATGTTGATGATGTCTTAACACACTTGTCTCAATTATTATATGCATAACCAGAATAAATTTTTATGATAATTTTACTTATTTCTATACATTATTTTTATTAACCTAAAATTATTCTGAGGTCATGTAAAAAAAATGAAAGCCTTGTCAAAAATAAGTTTGGATCAACAAAAAGCAACTTTTGCTCAATGATTTTTTTACTCGGGAAATATTTGGCGTCGCTCGTGTTTGAAAAAATTAACTTAAAATTTGAGAAATAATTTCAATTCTGGTGCTTGCTGACTTTGCCATAGAATCCTGTAGACGTATTGTAACCTTTACAAATTTTGAAGGTTATATGGGTGATAAATTATAAAAAAAAGAATGTTCTGATAACTGAGATCAATCTTTCTCATTCCACTGTATTTGTTTTAAAGGATAAACAGGAAGTAGCTATTTAATAGAAGTCATAAATTTAGTATATATAATATAGCAGTCGTTTATTGTGTCACTTAATACGAAATTTTTGAAAAAATCAGAATAATGTTCTCAATAATTGTGTTTATTGAGAAAAAATGAAGATTTATACTGAAGTTCTATTCCTTGCTCTACTGGGTTTCTTAAATTTTCAAAGTAAGTATAACATAATATTAAAATTATTGTGTATGATAATCATCATCTCATTAAAGTTGTTTTTTTCTGACAGTTTTCGTTTCATGAGTACATAATACATTCTTTGTTGACCTATTGTTCAAAAACATTGGTGGTCATATCTTGGCAACCCGTTAATATTTTCAAAGTTTTATTTGCCTTAATTAAAGATAGGATTTTGCAGATTACGTCATTTCAATTTCCATTGTTTTTATGAGTTCTGTCGAAGATTAGCTCAAAAAAAATTTGCAGAAATTTTTTAAAGCGTAAATTTTCCCAGAAACGTTTCCCTATATGTCGCAACGTTTAGCTCAAAATTTAAATTTCATGATTTTTCGGCACATAACAGCCTAATACTTCTTAAATGAGGTCAGGTACATAAGTACATAGTAACTATAAAAATATACTTGAAAGGAAAAGGCGATACATATTAAACATTTTAAAACATTTTATAATATTTTTATTCCAAGAATTTCACAAAAATTAAATGTTTTCGTAGGATTTTAAAAATATGAAGCGATTTCTAAATCTTAAATTGGATTTCAGAAAGTTTCTAAAATTCCATGGGGGCTTAGAGAATTTCCTTCAATTCCGAAAGCTTTGGAAGGATTTTATATAGGACTTATAGGATCTTAGGATATTTTAGAAGTTACACAGTGGGCAGTGGGATGGCCATTAATTTTCACTTTTCGAATTTCTTAGCTCTCACGATCCAATTTTGTTCGAATTCCAAAAAAAAATGTTTTCTTAATTTTTGAAAAATGTATTTATATTTAAGGACAGCGCAAAGACCATAACATTTTTTATTGATTCACTATGCAATAAATGCAGCATTTTTCAAATCGAAGGTTTCTATGGGTCCCCAAAGAAAATCCCATGAGTTACAAAATTGAATTTTAAACCAGCTCATGCCGGCTGCCTCCCATGTTGCTACCACAAAACTCAAATCAAAATCTGTTCCTAATTGAAAATTTCATTTTAGCAGATCGGGACAGCGCCATCAAACTATATTTTCAGCAATAATTATTTTTTCACTACCAACATTGAAAATCAATTTTAAAAACTTTGAGTTAATTTTTTTCATTTATTTTCAAAATTATCAAGTGTTTGGAAGTGTTTGCAACTTACTTTGTTTTTTAATTGATTTAATTTTTTTTCTAATGTTAGTTTTAACGATTACAACAAAAAATAGGCGTTTTATCAAAAATTCATTATTAATTAATTTATATACCTTCTTGTGTAACCAAGTTTTTTCTATTGATTAATTTTCTTTGTACCTTATGTCTTTTTTTCGAAAATTTAATTTCTTATTCCTAATGTTACGTTTAAGAATTTAAGAAAATGTACACGTCGTATGAAAGAATAATTAATAACAAATTTAGAGATCTTTTCGGTTGAACAACTTTTGACTACTAATTTTTTTATACTTGGTGTTGTTTTTTCAAAAATTTTTAATTTTCTTATTTTTAATGTTTCCTTTTAAGAATTAAACAAAATCTGCACGTCCTATCTAAAGAAGATTAATAAGACATTCGTAGCTTTTTCTGAAAGAACAACATTTATTTATTTATTTATTTTTTTTTTTTTTGGTTTAGATAAAAATTGTAACTTTTTCCTAGAGAAAAAGTTAAAGTGAAACCTCAAATTAACTAATGTTAAACAAACAATTTCAATTTGAATTATTTTTCCCTGAAGTATATTTAGAAGCCTTTGTCAAGAGTTGTGAAAATTAAGACCAGATCTTTTTTTGTCGATTTATTATTTATTATATTTTATAAAAAAATTTTCTTTTAGAATAGAGTTAGAATGTCGCGCTTTTCGCGAGCTTTTCAACTTATTTTTAACTGTTCAGTCAGAGCGAAGTTATAACCAATTAAGTTTAGCAAAAATAATTGTTTGAAAAAGTTATTATTATTTATGATGATATTCTTTTAGATCAATACTAAAAAAGAAGCATTTTCTTCTAAGCTTTTCCAAATTTGTCCACTTTTTTAATAGGGTTAAGTATTAATGAATAAAAGTTAACAAACACAATTTCTTAAATAATTTTTTGTTTTTGTTTGAATATTTACTTAGAATAATGCTAGAAGTTTGCTGTTTTTCTGAACTATTCAACTTTTTGTCGATTTTTTACTTAGGGTAAGGTAAAGATTAATGCAATTCATCAAGCACAGTTTTTCAAACAAATTTTATTTGTTGATACAAATCTTCAATTATTTTGTTGAAAATATTTTTTTCATTTAAATAAACTGGTTAAAAATTCGTCTCTTGGTGAAAAATTTATTGTTTATGGTGAAAAAAGTCATCTTTTAAGACTGAAAGTAAAGTTCATTGTTAATAATCCTACTGCTATGTTAAAAATTCGTTTTTTTGTGATGAAAATTCATCTGACTTAAGAAAATATAGTTTTTGGCTTGGAAATTTAACTGTGTGGTTAAGAGTTTAACTATTTGTTGAAAATTAATCTCTTTTACTTAAAACCTCAACTATTTGATTCCTAATGCAACTGTTTGAATAAACTTCACTTATTTGTTTTTCAAAATTCGTCTTTTAGGACGAGAATATATCTATTATGTTGAAAATCCAATATATATTTCAACTTGCCTTAGGAGTTTAAAGTGTTTCATATTGAATTTAATATAGTATTAACATTAATTTAAGAAAATATATATATTTCCTTTTTTTTAAATCACTCTATGTTGGTTCATGAGACATGACTTATTCTATTCACAAGTTTCACAACTATGTTTTAGTGTTTTAAGAATGATAAAAATGTTTCGCAATCGCTGCCTAGTTCTAAATTCCTCTATGTGACTTTAATTATTGCGTTTTAAAGTAATAATTGGTGAATAGTTTCAGTTGATTGCTTGTCAAAGATAAGGTTGGATTAACAAAAAGAGTCTTCTGCTTATAGATATTTTTCTCGGGTGAGTTTGTTATTTTTAGTTCAAAAATAAATTAACTAGAATGATAGAAAAAATCATTTAAAGTATTTGCTACATGTACCATGCAACCTTGAAAACGTATTCTAATTTCTAATAATTCTGAAGGCTTTGTACATAGTAAATTTAACAAATAAAAAAACTCTTGCGTCTGAGGTAGACAATCTTTCTCATTACAGTATATTAATTTTAAGGTATAAATAATGAATTGTTATTTAATAGGACTTATCAAAGTCAGTACATATAGCCGTCGTTTATCATGTCAGTGCATACGACATTCTCAAAATAGTCCGCTTTCTGTTCTATATCATTGTGTCAACTAAAAAAAAATAAGAATTTGTACTGAAGTTCTATTCCTTGCATTGGTGGGTGTCCTGCATTGTGAACGTGAGTGCAACATAATATTAAATTTGTGAGAAGATTAAAAACCAATCTATTCAGTTACAACATAATCAAAAAAAGAAAAAGAAACAATCCAAAAAAGTTTTAAAAATTATTTATTTTTCATTATTCTTTATTTTTATTGTATATTGAAAAAAACGCTTATGTTTAAAGAACCTTTTCCATGAACAAAAAACTTGAAGATTAATAATCGATTAAAAAAATTAAAATAAAAAAGAATTCTCTAATTTAATTAAGGTAAGCATTATGAAGCCTCAGTTAAAAAAACTCCTAACATATTCATAGGCAAACCCTAAGATTGGAACAAAATCAATTGTTTAGTGTCCCTATTAAAATATTTTATTTTAAAGTCGAATAGAAATCGAGTTTCTAATGAAAAATTTTTTTAATGCCCAAAACATGAAAAGGATTCACAATCATAAAACAGACTTCCAAAGACTACCTCACTTTACGGCTCACTAGAGGAAAATAAAATAATCAAAAATGCAAAAAAAAAAGGTAGAAAAAGGGAAAAAGTCAACCAAAAACCAACCTCTTAATTTTTCCTTCCTCCGTCTTTTTCATACAACTAGAAGAACCAATTAGTTTCAAGGCCAATTTAGACCACCTTTCTAGGGATTATTTACAGAAAGACTAAAACAAGGTACACATAATAAACCTAAAAATCAATAATTTGAAAAACAACCATAAAAAATATCGCAATCCTGTAAACATAAATAAAATGCTGAGAAAAAGATTATTCTTCATAATAAGAAATCTTTCAAAACAATTCATTTAGAAACAAAAAAAAAATATATATACTTGAAAAATTAAATAATTGCTAAGATAAAATGTCTACGTATAAATGTATATTACAATACCATATATACTTCATTTTTTCAACAAACATCACAACACTTGTACATTGAATTTGAAAAATACAAACACAGTTTTAAATATAAAGGAAAAATATAAAACATTCACCATGCATACAATTGAAAAAAAATAATAATAATAAAATAAAAGAATAAATATATTAAAAGCATATGAAAAAAATACGTGGTTCGGTATTAAAGTCACTTAGTCAACTGAAAATGGTGTGAACCACGAAAACTCTCAAAGCATTACCAGATTTTTGAATACATTCCATCCCACCCTTTAGAGTTTTGAGAAAAAGGACCCATAAAAAGCAAGGACTCTT
>JAUELO010420672.1:0-14191 GCA_032357855.1 Amphibolips quercusostensackenii | reverse complement strand
AAAAGGTCACCGGAATTCTAATCAGACGTAAGTTTTCTTTTTTTTTTAAATTCAGACATTTCGAGTGTAAACAAAACAACACTTCGTGAAAGCGAGTCGGCGTTTTTCTGGAACGCGTGTAGAAAATGCCTCTCGTTTTCTGTATTTGTGCTGGGTTTGGTTTTTTTTTCATTCTTTATTTTTAAATAAGAAATATAGTTTGATTTTTTTGCAAACTTTTTTCGTGCCGATATGATTCCGGTTTAGTGATTGTAGTTTCAGAGTTTTTTGAAAAGAGAAGAGAAAACCTAACCTTCGAAATTTCGCGTCGTTCGGTATACTGGACGTAAAAAACGTCACGGTGGATATGAGCTCATTGTTTCCGTGTAAAAAAAGTTAGACAGTCAATTGCAGGTTTCGGAGTTTATCATACTGTTGACACTATTTGACACTTTTTGATTTTGCTACTGTTTCGATAAAAATGAGACTAAAGACACTATTTTTTAATCAAAAAACGATTTTTTAACCAAGATTTTTCAGTTTACATAGAAAAAAAAATTTCAATTTTCAAGCCGAGATTATAAGCAAAACAGTTGAATTTTTCAAGGAGATTAATTTTTGTATGAAAATACAAATTTTTATCAAAATACATCAATTTTTAACCAAAAAGATCAATTTTAAGTTAGCAAAATAAATGTTCAATAAAAAAAACGAATAGTTGAATAATTTTTTTAACAAAAGAAACGAATTTCCATAAAAATAGTTGCATTTAAAAAAAGTTTAATTTGCTACAAAAATAGTTGAGTTTGAAATCAAAAATATGATTTTTCAATAATAAAAGTTAATTTTAAACCAAATATTTTAATTTGCTACTAAATTCTTGAACTTTTAATCTCAAAAGACGAATTTTTGACATAAAAGATAATTTTTAAACAAAAATTCAATAGCTAAATTTTTAATCAGAAAAATAAATTTTGAGTCAAACAAGAAACTAATTTTCACCCAGTTGAACTTGAAGAAAAATAAGAATAATTTTCAACAAGGAAGTTAATTTTCAATTAATAAAGATGAATTCTCCACATAATACGTACATTTTTAAACAAATAGTGAAAAGTTAAACCAAGAAGATTAATTTTCGACGAATAAAGACGAATTTTTTAAAGAAATACATAAATTTTTAACCAAATAGTTAAATTTTTCATCAATGAGAATAATTTCCTATCGTAAACTACAAAATTTCTACAAAATTCATACATTTTTAACAAAAAAATATACATTTTCAATTAACAAAATAAATTTTTAATTAAATAAAATAAATTTTCGATGAAATAGTAAAATTTTCAACCAAAACGGTGAATTTTCTACCAGGAAGATTAATTGTCAACCAAAAAATACGAATTTCCAACAAAGAAAGATTTTTTAGTTAATAAAGAAAAAAAATATAAAAAATGTTGAATTTTGAAGACAAAAAAATGATCTTTCAACGGAACAGTTCAATATTCAACTAAATAGTTTAATTTTAAACCAAAAAGATTTATTTTCTACGGGAAAAGTAGTAGTAGTTAAACCAAGTAATTAAATTTTCTATAAAAAATACTAATTTTCAACGCAATACGTAAAATTTTAACCAAATAGTTAAATTTTTTTATCAAGAAGATCAATTTTTTATGAAAAACTACAAATTTACATCAAAATACGTAGATTTTTACCAAAAAGATAAATTTTCAGTTAGCAAAATGAATTTTGAATCAAAAACAGAAATTTTCAACCAAGGAGATTAATTTTCTACTAAAAAAGACGAATTTTCACCGTGGAAAGATTTTTTAGTTAATAAAAAAAAAATTTCACCGAAAATGTTGAAGTTTCAAACCAAAAACATGAACTTTCAACAAAACAGTTAAATGTTCGTATAAATAATTCATTATTAAACCAAAAAGATTCATTTTCTCCGAAAAAATACAAATTTTCATCAAAATACATCAATTTTGAACCAAAAGGATAAATTTTCAGTTAGGAAAATAAATTTTAAATGAAAAAAAAAAATTTTTAACCAAAAAATAAAATAACCAAATTATCACTTTAAAAATTAATTTTCAACAAAATACATAAATTTTTTACCAAATATTTGAAAGGAGATCAATTTTCTATAAAAAATACAAATTTTTATCAAAATACATAAATTTTTAACCGAAAAGATAAATTTTCAATAAACGGAATAAATTTTCAATAAAAAACGAATAGTTGAATTTTTCATGAAGAAAATTAATTGTCTATGAAAAAAAAAATTTTTTTTAACAAAATAGATGAACTTTTAACTCAAGAAATGGATTTTTAACCATAAATGAAATAATTATTTTACCAGTAAAAAAATTAATTTCAAACCAGATAAAATAATTTTCGAATAAAATAGTTAAATTTTCTATCAAAAAGATAAATTTTTAATAAAATATATCAATTTTCAACTAAATAGTTAAATTTTTCATCAAGAAAATTGAATTTCTATAAAAAACGACCAATTTTCAACAACGCGCGTGCATTTTTAACGAAATAGTTCAATAATCCTTTAACAAAAATAAAAAGAATTTCCAAAAAAATGTTTACATAAAAAAAGTTTAATTTAAAAAAAATAGTTGAATTTTAAAACGAGAATATAATTTTTTAATAAAAAAGTTAATTTTAACCCAAATAGAAAGTAAAATAATTAAATTATTAGTAAAAAAAGGTTAATTTTCAACCAAATAAAATAAATTTCCAATAAAATACTCAAATTTTTACCCAAAAAAAATGAATTTTCAACAAAATACATCAATTTGTAACCGAATAGTTAAATTTTGAATAAAAAACTTAATTTTCTACGAAAAAGAACGAATTTTCAATTAAAATTATAAACCTTTAACCAAAAAAGATAAATTTCTAACCGAAATTTGAATATTTAAATTTTCAGTTAAAAAAATAAAATTTCAATCAAACAAAAAGCGAATTTTCACACAGTCGAATTAACAAACAAAGATTAATTTACAACAAGAAAGTTAATTTTCAATTGATAAAGATGAATTTTCAACTGGAAAAGGTGAATTTTCAACATAATACATAAATTTTTAATCACATAGTTCAATTTTAAATCAAAAAGATTAATTTTATACTAAAAAAGACGAATCGTCAACAAAACAAATAATAATTTAACCAAATAGTTGAATTTTTCATCAAGAAGAATAATTTTCTATTAAAAAATACAAATTTTCAACAAAATGCATGCATTTTTAACCAAAAATAAAATAATCAAATTATCAGTAAAAAATTAACTTTCACCCAAATAAAATAAAATTTCAATAAAATAGTTACGTTTTCAAATAAACAGATTAATTTTTTCAACCAACAAGATTAATTTTTTATCAAAAAGAAAAACGAATTTTCAACCAAGAAAGATCTTTCAGTCAATAGAGAAAAAAAGTTTCATGAAAAAGATTGAATTATCAGGCCAAAAACAAAACAGTTAAATGTTAAACCAAAAAGATGAATTTCCAACAAAGGACATAAGTTTTTTACCAAATAGTTGAATTTTTCATCAAAAAGATTAATTTTTTACAAAAAAATACAAATTTTCACCAAAATACATAAATTTGTGACCAACAAGATAAATTTTCACTTGGCAAAATAAATTTTCAGTCTAAAAAAACGAAGTTTTAACCAAAAATAAAATAATTAAATTATTATAAAAAAAAAATAATTTTGAACCAAATAAAATAAATTTTCAATGAAATAGTTGAATTTTGAACCAAACAGATGAATTTCCAACGAAGAAGATTAATTTTGTACCAAAAAGACAAATTTTCAACCAAGAAAGATTTTTCAGTTAAATCAAAAAAATTTTACCATAAATGTTGAATTATCAAGACAGTTACATGGACTTTCATTAAAACAATTAAATTTTATTCCAAATATTTTAATTTTAAGCCAAAAAGATTCATTTTCTACGAAAAAATACTAATTTTCAACACACGTGAATTTGTAAGCAAATAGTCATATTTTTTATCAAGAAGATTAATTTCCTATATGAAAAAGTACAAATTTGCATCAAAATACATACATTTTTGACCAAAAAGATAAATTTTTAGTTAGCAAAGTAAATTTTCGATAAAAAAAACGAATTTTTTACCAAAAATAAAATAATCAAATTAGCAGTAAAAATCAATTTACAACAAAATAAATTTTCAATGAAATATTTAGATGTTTAAATAAACGGATGAGTTTTCAGCCAAGAAGATAAATTTTCAATCAGTAAAGATTTTTCAGTCAATAAAGTAAAAATTCCATAAAAAATGTTGAATTTTGAAGCCAGAAACATGAGCTTTTGATAAAACATTTTAGTGCTAAATTAAATAATTAAATTTTAATTTAAAACAATTATTTTTTTACGAAAAAAGCCGACTTTTCAACAAAATACATATATACCAAAATAAAATAAATTTTCCATGAAATAGTTAAATTTTTGATAAAGAAGATAATTTTTCTATAAAAAACTGCCATTTTTCATCACAATACATTAATTTCTAACCAAAAAGATGAATTTTCAGTTAGCAAAATAATTCTTTAATTATAAAAAAAACGAATTTTTCACCAAAATAAAATATTTAAATTTTCAGTAAAAAAATTAATTTTTAACCAAACAATTTAACTAAGAATAATAACTTTTCAACCAAAAATTGAACAATTGAATTTCCAGTTAGAAAAATAAATATATGATAATAATAGATTTTCTATTTAAAAAAAAACGAATTTTCAACTAGTCAAATTTTCAATAAAATACAAAAATAACAAAATAGTTGAATTTATCATTGAGAAGATTAATTTTGTATCAGAAAATACAAATTTTTTAAAAAGTTCATCTATTTTCATCTAAAAAAGATAAATTTTAAGTTAGAAAAATAAATTTTCAATCAAACAAAAAATTAATTTTTAACTAGTCGAATTTAAAGAAAAAAAGGTTTAATTTGCAACTAGAAAGTTAATTTTCAACTGATAAAGCTGATTTTTCAACCGAATAGTCAGAAAATACGTATTTTTAACAAAGTACATGAATTTTTAAACAAAAAAGATTATAAAAATAGACTTTTAATTTAGATAAAAAAACGAATTTTCAACCTGTCAAATTTTAAAAAAAAGATTAATTTTCAACAAGAAGTTTAGTTTTAATTAAGAGAGATACATTTTCAACCAAATACTTGAATTTTCAACTGGAAGAAGTGAATTCTCAACGAAATATATAAATTTTTAGCCAAATAGTTAAATTATTTATCGAGAAAATTAATTTTTAATAAAAAGCTATTGATTTTCAACAAAATACATACGTTTTTAACTAAAAAGATAAATTGTCAGTTAGCAAAATAAAATTGTAATAAAAAAAAATAATTTTTAACAAAAAATAAAATAACCAAATTATCAGTAAAAAAAATAATTCTTAACTAAAAAGATTAATTTTCTACTAAAAAAGACGAATTTTCTACTAAGAATGATCTTTCAGTCAGTAAAAAAAAATGTCTTTAAAAATGTTGAATCATTAAGTCAAAAACATAAACAAAACAGTAGAATGTTAAACTAAGTTGTTAAATTTTCTATTATAAAAGTGAATTTTCAACAAAATAGATCAGTTTTTAACCAAATAGTTAAATTTTTAATCAAGACGATTAATTTTTTATAAAAAGTACAAATTTTCATCAAAATACATACATTTTTCACAAAAAAGATAAATTTTTAGTTAGCAAATTAAATTTTCAATAAAAAAACGCATTTTTAACCTAAAATGAAATAATCAAACAAATATGCAGATTAATCGAACAAACACATACATTTTTAAACAAATAGTTAAAGTTTTAAATAAAAAAATCTACTTTTTTTTAGTAAAAATTTTTTGAATTAATCTTCTTAGTTGAAAATTCGTATTTTTGGTTCGAAAATTCATCTCTTTTGGTACAAACTTCATCTTATTTTTTGATTGAAATATTAATTATCACATTTTTTGTTTAGAATTCATCTTTGCAGGTTGAAGATTCAACTATTTGTGTATTGAAAATTCAATTATTTTTTATTGATAATGCCAGCCAATTATAACATGGTTTTTTTATTCAAAATTTTTTTTCGAATTTTTCACAAACTGAGATCCATTTAAGAATATAGTTAAATTTTCAAAAAATTACTTGAATTTTTAACAAAATAGATAAAGTTTTAAACAAATGAATCCAACAAAATAGTTAAATTTTGAACTAAAGATAGATACGTTTACAAACAGAAATGAAATAGTAACCTTTTGAATTAGAAAGATTACATACATTTTTAACCAAATATTTCAATTTCAAATTAAAAGTTTTAATTTTCTATCAAAAAATATACATTTTTAACAAACTACATACATTTTTAACAAGAAGAGATAAATTTCCAAACGAAAATTAATTCGATAAATTTTCTGTTTGAAAAATAAATTTTCAATCAAACGAATTTGCAACTAAAGAAATGAATTTTTAACCAAGAGCAAAATAATTAAATAAGTAAAAAAATCAAGTTCAAACCAAATAAAATGAAATTTCAATGAAATAGTTACATTTCCAACTAACATAATCAGTCCAATGCATGTATGTTGTTAAAAATTCATATTTATACAAAAATTAAATCTTTTTATGTTAAATATTTAACTTTGTTGCAAAAAATTCACCTTTTGACTTGAAAAATTAATAATTTGGTAAAAAAGTAAAATATTTGGTTGAATATTAACTTTGTATTTGAAAGTACACATTTTTGGTTTAAAATGCAACTATTTTGGTAGAAAATAAAACTATTTATTTAAAAATTGTGACTATTTTATTAAAAATTCTTTCAAGTAAAAAACATAAACTTTCTCTGAGACAGTCTTGAATTATCAACAAAATAATTAAATTTTCATATATGAAAATTAATTTATGAACAAAAAAAAACGAATTTTTAATTAAAATTATGAATCTTCAACAAACAAAAAAGAACGAACTCTTGAGAAAATAATTCAACTTTTGACTAAGCAGTTTAATTTTCAACCTAAAAAGATGAGTTTTAGACACATCAAATTGATTTTCTACAAAAAAGCCGAATTTTTATTAAAATACTTTATTTTTTTAAACCAAATATGTAGTTTAATTTTCAATCAACAAGAATTATTTTTTATCAAAAAAGACAAATTTTTAACAAATTACATAAATTTTCAATTGAATAATTTAAACATGGATCTAATGTTAGTCGAAATTTTATTCAATTAATTTTTAGTTTATACTTTTCCAAAATGAAGTAGATTAATTTTCGTTAAAGAGAATTAATTTTCAATAAAAGAAACTAATTTTCTACAAAACAATTTAATTTTGTACTGAATAGTTTTATTTTATACTAAATTGTTAAGTTTTTAATTCTCAAAGACATATATTTTATAAAACAGTAGAATTTTCTATAAAACAGTTGCATTTTTAACATAATAGTTAAATATTCATTTAAAAACATTATTTTCAGATTAAAAAAAAAATTTGAACTGAAATTATGAATCTTCAACCAGAAATATGAACTTATAAAAAAATAGTTCAACTTTAAACCAAGGAGTTGAATTTTCTACTTTTTTTTATTTATAGACAATTAAAATGAATACAAAAATTTGGCATTTATGCATAAAAAAATATTGTTCTTTGTACGCAAATTGCTTAAAACTATTGTGAGAATGTCTGTTATGCACAAAAATCTATAAAAAATTAACAATAACCATATTTACAAATATTTTTTTGGACAAAATATGTAAATTTAAGGTTTTTTGGATTTAAATTCCCCTTCGTCGCTTGATTTGATATAGATATTCTTGAAAATAATATATCTTAATCATATTTATTATAATATAACAATTATGATTTTTATAAATTAAATAAATAAATGTAAAGTTTCTGCATTTTAGCGTAGAAAAAAAATGTTTTTTTTTTTGCTCGACAACCGTTTTAAATAACTGTACAGAACATACAACATTGTATGAAAAGCTAAAATCAATCATTGTCATAAAAAATTTTTGTGAGAAAATATATCTTCAAGTGCAAATTTTTAGTTGTAAACATATTCAAATTTGAAGAATTCCCAAAAAAACGTTTAATTTTACATATCATGAAAATATAAGTTTTGAAAATTGAATAAATTGTAATTCTATGTTTTCAAAATGCAAATTCACAATAAAAAATTACGCAAGTTTCGTATTTGACAAATAAAAACTGTGATTTCAATAATTTACAATTTCAAATTTCTTAAGTTTGGAAGATTTAGAATTCAAAGTTCTTGATATTTGATCTTCAAAATAATCAAATTTCAGAATTTTTATTTTTACATCTTTAAAATTAAAGAATTTTCAATTGTAAATCTTCAAAATTGAACCAGTAAAAAATTTTGATTAAATTTTAAATTATACACATTAAAAATTGAAGAATCTTAATTGCAAATCTTTAAAAAAGACCTATCTAAACAAAATGTTTAAAATTTCTGTTTTCTAAATGCAAGAATTTTCAATTATAACTCTTTGAAATTGTAGAAATTTAAATTGTAAATCTTTAAAGTTGAAGATTTTTTAATTTTCCAAATTCAAAATTAAAAACTACGCAAGTTTTATATTTTACAATTAAAAATTGATAATTTACATTTAAAATTTCTTCAGTTAAAAGATTTAGAATTCAAAACCGTAAAAATTGAATATTTTTTATTTGCACATCGTTATAATTAAAGAGTATTAAAAGATCTTTACATTTAATAATTTAATACAATAATATTTAATAATTTTTGTAATTCAAAATTTATAATTGTATATCCTTGAAAATGAATGATCCAAGAAAAAATAAAAAACGATTAGTTTACGATGAATAAAATTTTTATAGCTTAAGCTACTACAATTTGTTGCAAAAGTAAATTTTACTCAGAAAACTTTCTTAAAATTAATAACAGTCGTTGTTATAAATAATTTTTTTGGTCAAATATTTAAATTTAACTTTTTCCTAATTTGAATTTTCCTAAATTGACTGAATTGCCACAAATATTCCTGAAAACAAAATAGCTTAATTGTGTATGTTAAAATGTAACAATTATGATTTTTATAAACAATTAAAATAAATGCAAAATTTTGGCATTTTGCGTAGAAAAATATTGTTCTTTGCACGCAAACTGCTATAAATTATTGTGAGAGTGACAGTCACAAAACTGTATAACAAAATAACAATAACGGTTTTTATAAACAATCTTTGTAGCTAAATATTTAAATTTTGATTTTTTCAGATTTAAATTTACCTTCGTTGACTGAATCGCTACACGGATTCCTAAAAATCATATAAGTTTTAATTTATTTATTCGATTATAACATTTGTGATTTTAATAAACAAATTAAATGAGTAATTTCAAATTTTTGGCATTATATTGCAGAAAAATGTTTTTTTTTTGTACTATAACTACCTAATAATACGTTTAAAATGTGAAACACAAAGTTGTATGAAAAGTTAAAATTAACCAATTGTTACTGACAATTTTTGTGGCAAAATACATAAATTTGAGGTTTTCCAGATTTGAATTTTCCATAATCGCCTGAATATTCTCGAAAATAGTAAAGCTTTATTAAATTTGTAAAAATATAAAAATTTTAATGTTTATAATTAATTTAAAAAAATGCATAATTGTGGCATTTATGCGTAGAAAATATTGTTCTTTGCACGCCAAATGCTCTAATTATTGTGAGAATGACTGTTAGGCACAAGAATCTATAAAAAAAATTATTATTATTATTATAAACAATTTTGTAGACAAAGATTAAAATTGGAGGTTTTTCAGATTTTAATTTCATGTAATCGACTGAATTGTCACAGATATTCCTAAAAATACTATAGCTAGATTATATTTGCTAATTTGTAAAAATTATGATTTTTATGAACAATTAAAATGAGTATATTTAAATTTTTGTCATTTTTGAAGAAAAAAACTTATTTTTGTTAAAAAATAACATTTCCTATTAATGACATTTCCGAATGATAAAGTTTTCGAATAATGAAGTACCCGAATCGGAAAAGTTCCAAATAATAAAATTCCCGAATAATAAAATTCCCGAATAATAAAATGTCCGATCATTTTATAATATTATCGAATTAGGACGACTGAAAAATCCTGAAAAATAAATTTCCTGACACTGTAAAATTGTCGAATTGGAAAATTCCCTGATAATAAAATTCCGGAATTAAAAAATTCCTGAATAACAAAATTCCCGAATTAGAAAAGTTCTGAACAATAGAATTCCCGAATAATAAAATTCCGGAACAGTTTATCATATTACCGAATTGAGGCGACTGAAAAATCCCGAAAAATGTATTTCCGGATACTATAAAATTGTGAAATTGGAAAATTTCCGAATAATATAACTTCTGAATAATAAAATTCCGGAATCGGAAAGTTCCCTGATAATAAAATTCCTAAATTATAAAATTCCTAAATTATAAAATTCCTAAATAATAAGATTTCCGAATGATAGAATCCCTGAATTGGAAAATTCACTAATAATAAAATTCCCGGATTAAAAAATTCCTGAATTATGAAATTCCCGAATAATGAAATTTCAGAATAATAATATTTCCGAATGATTACCGAATTGGAAAATTCCCTGATAATAAAATTCCTGAATTAGAAAATTGTTGAATGACAAAATTCCCGAATTAAAAAAGTTCCAAATAATAAAATACCCGAATAATAAAATTCCCGAATTGTAAAATTCCCGAATCATAAAATTCATAAACAGTTTATAATGTCTCCGAAATGGAAAATTCCCGTATAATAAAATTCCCGTCAGTGTATAATATTATTGAATTTGAAAATTCCGGAGTAACAAAATTTCTGAATAGGAAAGTTCCCGAATAATAAAATTTTCGAATTGGCAAATTCCCGAATAATAAAATTCCTTAATAATAAAATTCACGAATTATAAAAATTCCGAATAATTTAATTCCCGAATTAAAAAGTTCCAAATAATCAAATTCGCGAGCAATAGAATTACCGAACAGTTTATAATATTACTGAATTAGGACGTCTGAAAAATCGCGAAAAATAAATTTACCGATACTGTGAAATTCCAGGATTGGAATACAAAATTCCCAAATAAAAAAATTCCAGATTTGGAAAGTTCCCTGATAATTGAATTTCCGAATAATAAAATTGCCTAGTTATAAAATATATGAACCAGAAAATTACTGAATTCAAACAACTACATTTTTTTAGAAATTTGATCAATTTATTGAAAATACAATTATCAAATTTTTCAAAATTATTTTTAATGTTTGAAGTTTCTGAAATTATTATTTAAATTTAAAATAACAATAATTCGAGAAAATTTCATCTAGTAACATATTTTTTCCAATTATTTCTATTTTAGATTCATGCAATAATTTTAGAAAATTTACACATTATAAATAATTTTTTTTTATAAAAACATTTGATTATTGTATTTTTATTAAATAAACAATATTTATTAAAAAAACTTTTACTTTAAACGACTGAAAAATACCAAAAAAATAATAAAATTACCGAATTATAAAATTTCTGAATAATAAAACTGCCGACAAAAAATTGTTTAATAATAAAATATCCGAAATAGAAAATTTCTGAATTTAGACAATTAAATTTTTTAATTAAATTTGATCAATTTATTAAAAATACAAGTATCTATTTTTAAAATTATTTTTAATGTTTAAAGTTTCTAAAATTATTTTTTTGAATTAAAAAGAACAATAACTTAAAGAAATTTTATCCAGTAATATTTAATTTTCAATTATTTTAATTTTAAATTCAAACAATAATTTTAGAAAATTTAAAAACTAGATAATTTTTCTTTAATAAAAATATTTGATCATTGTATTTGTATTAAATAAATAATATTTGTAACAAAAATTTTACTTGGAACGATTGAAAAATACCGAAAAAATAATAAAATTACCGAATAATAATATTTCCGAATAATAAAATTCTTGAATAATGAAATTCCCGAATAATAAAATTCCTAAATTGAAAAATTCCAGAATAATAAAATTCCCAAACAGTTTATAATATTGCTGAACCTGGACGACTGGAAAATTCCGAAAAATAAATTTCCTGATACTGTCAAATTCCTGAATTGGAAAATTCCCTGATAATAAAATTCCCGAATAATAAAATTCCCGAATAGTTTATAATATCCCCGAAATGGAAAACTCTCGAGTAATAAAATTTCCGAACAGTTTATAATATTACTAAATCGGGACGACTGAAAAATCCCGAAAAATAAATTTCCCGATACTGTAAAATTCCATCATAATTAAATTCTAGACTAAAGAAATTTTCGATTAATAAAATTCCCCAATATAAAAATTCCCGAACAGTTTACAATATCCCCGAAATGGAAAATTCTCGAGTAATAAAATTCCCGAACAGTTCATAATATTACTAAATCCGGACGACTGAAAAATCACGAAAAATAATTTTCCGAAAACTGTAAAATTCCCAAATTGGAAAATTCCCTAATAATAAAATTGCCGGATAAATAAATTCCCAAATAATAAAATTCTCGAAAAACGAAATTCCCAGAGAATAAAATTTTCGAGCAGTTTATAATATTACTGGATCGGGACACGAGAAAAATCCCAAAAAAGAATTTTTCCGATAGTGTGAAATTCCTGAATCGAAAAATTCCCTAACAATAAAATTCCCCGATAATTAAATTCCCAAATCAAAAAATTCACGAAGTGAACATTCTCGAACATTCTCGAATAATAAAATTCCCGAATAACGAAATACCTGAATTGAAAAATTTCCAAGCAGTTTAGATTAGTACTGAATCGGGACGACTGAAAAATCCAGAAAAATAAATTTTCCGATGCTGTAAAATTATCGAATTGGAAAATTCCCTGACAATAAAATTCCCGAATTACTAAATTCTTGAATAATAAAATTCCCAAACAGTTTATAATATCCCCGAAATTAAAAATTCCCGAATAATAAAATTCCCGAATAATAAAATTCCTGAATAATTAAATTCCCTAACAGTTTATAATATCACCGAAATGAAAAATTCCTGAACAGTTTTAAATATTTCTAAATCGGGACTAAGAAATCCCGAAAAATAAATTTTCAGATACTGTAAAATTTCCGAATTAAAAAATTTCTGAATAATAAAATTCCTGAACAGTTTATAATATCCCGGAAATAGAAAATTCCTGAACAATTTTGAATATTACTGAATCGGGACGACTGCAAATTTGGAAAAATAAATTTGCTGATACTGCAAAATTTTCGAATTAGAAAATTCCTGAACAGTTTATAATATCCCCGAAATAGAAAATTCCTAAACAGTTTTGAAAATTACTGAATCGGGACGACTGAAAATTCCGAAAAATAAATTCCCCGATACTGTGAAATTTCCAAATTTGAAAATTCCCTGATAATAAAATTCCTGAATAACAAAATTCTCGATTAACAAAATTCCTGAACCGTTTATAAAATCCCCGAAATTAAAAATTCCCGGACAATTACCAATTCGCGGTTCGTGAATTTTAAAGTGTCTGGAATTTTCCAATGTCGGGAATTATAGTTTTCGGGATTTTTTTGTTAAAAATACAATAAACAAATGTTTTTTTAAAATTATTTCTTATGTTTAAAGTTTCTAAAATTATTGTTTGAATTTAAAATAACAATAATTATTGAAAAAATACATATATATTTTAGATGAAATTTTTTTTAATTATTGTTTTATAATTCGGCAACTTTCTTTGGGGATTTTTTAATTCGGGAATTTTCAAATTCAGTAATATTATAAAGTGTTTGGAAATTTTATTATTGGGAAATTTTCCAAGTCGGGAATTTTTTTGTTCTAAAATTGTATTATTCGAAAATTTTCCAATTCGGGAATTTCGCAGTGTCGGAAATTTTATTTACAGGATTTTGCAGTCGTCCCACTTTATACATGATTACCGTGTTGCGATATACTGATTATTTAATTTGAAAAAAGTTAATGTTAGACAAAATAATGATTTATAAAAAAAAAATCTACATATTATTTTTTTTAATTTTTGCACTATAGGTTCTGGAGATAGTTTTTTAACAATTTGGAATTAAAATATTTTTGATTTAAAATTACTTATCGTAAAATTGCCTCGGAGGAAAAATTGCCTTGAGT
>JAUELO010420569.1:0-24369 GCA_032357855.1 Amphibolips quercusostensackenii | reverse complement strand
GAACGCCCTTTCTTAGACAAATATTGGATGCCTTACTATCCACTTCATGTTGCTCTAGCGTTTTAGGGTGCTAGCCATGGATGGCTTCTTGTCTCCATTGCGTTTCTTATTCCTTTATGGTTTCTGCCCTGATATTTAAAACCTCCTCTAAGGATATATTTAAAGTGTGATGTCCAAACCCGCTTTACAAATTGTGTTGTAAAGTGCAACATCTCGCTTGCTGTTAAAATAGTCTTGTAACTGTATAACTTGTGACTTACACAGTTCATTGACATCTACAACGCCCCTGACCCCTCCCTGTCGTGGTAGAACTACCCTTTTTAATCGCCGAATTACTGTAGTGGATTTGATGCTTTGTTATTTCCAGACAGATAATTTTGTTTAATCGTTCGAGGTCAGTGTTTGACCATTTGATGAGCCTAAATGAGTACGTTTGGACAGGGATGGCATAGGTATTTATTGCCTAGATCGTTATGCTTTTCTTAACCATTGTATGCTGATTACCCTTAGATTTAAGAATTCCCAGATATTTGTATGACTCGCCTTCAGCCATTGCCTCAATCTCATTCTCGAAATCGTTTTCTAGATCTGTGGCCCCTTATTCTCCTTTCGTTGAATGCACTGTTCTGCATTTATTCATTCCGTACTCCATATCGATATAATTAGAACACTGCTTTGTGACGTTGATTACTTGCTGCAGTTTCTGGTTCAAACTAGAGTATAGTTTCAGGACATCCATGTATAGAAAATAGGTCAATTGATGTCTATCTTTATTATCATGTATTCTTAACCAATAAAACATGCAGTTTAGTGTTTTGCTTAAAAGTTTTAACGCTGAACAGAACCATAGTGCACTAAAGAAGCTTGAAATATACCGGTCATAATGCGTATTGATCTAGTTATCCTTAGTTTTTCATGATCAAAATACTTGATTTTTGTACCCGAAAGCATCATCGCACAAATTAGGAAGTCAATAGTACGCGGAAAGATTTTGTAAATTTTCAAGACTTCAAGCACAAGACTTTATTTGTAGGCCTAGTTCTGCAGCCCAATGTTGTAAGGGCTGCCACAGCTGCACAATAAACAAGACTGTCCACCTCTAACGCAGTTAATGTTGTGTTCATATGCATAGGTAAAACCTTGCTTTTCAGGTGTTCTATTAGTGCACGCAGAACTTTTTTGATGTTAATCTTTGGCAGAGAAAGTCTCAGTGTTGGTTCTAAATGTCTAAATTTTAGTAAGGCATGACCAAAATTTCTTTTGAAGTGCTGTAGTTTTCCTGGGATTTCGCTGTTTAAATCAGCGTCATTAATGTCTGGATGAGGTTTAATTAGATCCAGTACTAGCTGTTCATTATCTCTAGCACCTATGCCTTCAGTTTCAATTACCTTTTCACAGTGCACATCTTGCAAAAAGAGATCATTAATAGGAAGCTGCTGTTCCACTTCCATTTTGATGGAAGCTATTTTAACAGTCGAGAGCAATCTGTTCACAGATATTGAGCATTTTTAGTCATCTTGATTCTGCTCACTCATCCTTGCGGCTAGCTTTGGGCACTTTAGTAAACAGTTAATAATGTTCTATCCTCATGCTCTGCCCACTTTTCTCTGCCATGAAATGAAGGCGCATAACATCTCTGTTCATATAGTATCTCCACTCTCATTGCTTTCTTGGTTGCTGAGCCTCTGCTTCTGCCTTTGGTTCTATTACGCCATCCAACTCTAAATAGTATGTTGGTACTAGATCATCAACAGGTTGAGGAAGAACATCAATTTCCGCTGCTTGATCTTGTGACGCGGCTTGCTCTAACTGATGTTTATAAACGTCGTTTTTTCACGCCAAATCAACCTCATGTTTTATATACGTTGCTTGGTCTTCTGCAATAAGTAGATTAGGATACTTTGCAGCAATTTTCGTTTAAAAATTGATTTTTTTTTGCTTTTGGTTTTAAATTTGGCACTTCTATAGTAGAGATGCACCAATTCCTCATTCATTGTCATATCTCACTTGATGGAATGTTACGGTATTTTTGACCTCTTTTATTATTTTTGGTTCTTACAAATTCAAATACGGACATTTAAAAATAAAAATGGAAAAGGACAAGAACAAAAAATTAGAAAAGGTATTTGGAAGTTGCCTTTTTTTCTCCCCTTTTTTTAATTAACAAGAAGGAAGGAGACTTAGAGGTTGGCTTCTTTATCTTTCTCACTTTAGTATTTTGGTTTTCTGAAATTCGAATGGGGACATTTTGGAATGTGTTTTTTGAATTTTATCGTTAGATTATTCTTTTTTATGTCTAAATTCATAATTAAATCAAAATATTTGACGTTACAGGGAATACAAATTTTCATATATTTCGAACATAAATTGTTCACATTTTAGTTCTGTAATTGCTATGAAAACATGATTTTTTGTATCACCTTTAACTTTAAATGCTCAATTCGGACTTCAATATTAATTGCGATTTGAAGTTATTTCGGTAAATACATACAAAGCAGAAACGGCTATAATAAGAAGTAGAAAAATGAAAACAGACAAGAAAAAAAAGAAGGAAGGGGATCTAAAGGTTACCTTTTTTTATTTTGGGTTTTTAAATTTAGAAACGGACAATAAAATGTGCAAGTTTAATCCTTAAATTTTTTTTGTTTTTTTCATTTAGAATTAATCTTCCTGAATTTTTATTATTATATTCCTATTAATATTTTATTTTCTATGTAAGTGCCTTTATTCTTTTTATTTTAAATGATATTTTTTTATGTACGTTACTTCAAATTTACTGAACATAAGTTACATACTTTTTATAGGGAATTGAGTACGGAAAATAGGCTCTGAAGACTTAGAAATTTGATTGTAAAAATATAATTCTCTATTTTATAAATTCCTATTTCAATTGCTTCTGCCTTTCATCTGAACTGATATACCTTTTTCTGCCTCTAAAAGCTTCTCATTGCACTATTTTCTAGCAGCAATGATTATTTTTTGACGTAGACTCAATTTGAAAAACAATATTCTGAGCTTAATTTTTTGATAAGTTATAAAAATGTTTAGAAGTAAACTTTTTGAGACAATTTAATTTTATAATTTTTAGAAGAATTGCTTCCATTTCATCGTTGTTTACATTTTTGTAATCAAGAAAATTAAAGATAAGGAAAATGATTTTATTTCCTGTTTTCCTTGTAAAATAATTTTTTTTAAATATTTTTAAGGCGCCTTTGGTATTAGGTTTAGAAAATACGGAGAGTTTCGAAATGTGAGATCAACAATCTTTTTCCTTTCCCTCTTGTTATGCTATAGGATATATGAAACGTTTCATTTAGACGTTGTAAAAGTAAGTATAAGTTTCCGACATTTATTGAGTAACTTCTCGCAAGGAAATTTCTGAATTCATTTTAATTCTTTATTCCTCTGCCAGAAAAAATAAAGATTGGTGCTGTTAGTCTTTTGATCGCAATCGCTGGGTTGAGAAATGTTGATGGTAAGTGATATAATATTAAAATTAATACTCATGAAAAAAATAGGTTTACATAAGAAATTATGTGAACGTCTTTTGCAAGCAAAATAGTTGGAAATTGCAGGATCAAAATTTAGAATTTATCTTAACGGGTTCCTGACATATGACTATAAATGTGTGTTTCCCTGTCAATTGCCAATCTACTTGGTTGCAAATTGTAAAACTTCCTTAAAAATACATTTTTGGTTAAGGATGCATTAATTTGATATAAAATTCCTTTGTATAGTTGAAAATCTTATTGCTTAAAAATGCATCCTTTTGGGTCAAAATTATATTGCTTTGGCTAAAATTTTTTTTTTGTCAATTGAAGAACTTGAGAATTTAAGAATTTAAAAAATTGTGTTGAGAATAAGCCACTGTTAGTTGAAATTCATAAAAATTGAGCAAATATTTTTGATAAGCCTAGACATGAGGCGTGAAATATAGAAAGATTGTAAATAATTATAATTTCGCCATTTTGAAGAAAAATGTCTTTTAAGTACGTTACCTTAATGGAGATGTTGTACAATTAGTAAGTCAGGAACCTTTTGCTTAGTTTTATGAGCAACTAATGGTTTATTCATGTGAATAATTTTTATAAATAAATTTAGAATCTGACTGCTTGCATGAGTAATTTTTTTAAACAAATGCTTAATTTTACGATTTTTGGTTGGAAAGGCTTTATTTTTTGCAGAATTTAACTCAAAATGCGTTGCAAAAAAACATTATTTCTGTCATACTTCTGATCTTGACGAAAAGCTTTAATTCTACAAACAATTTTTATAAACAGATACATATTTTCACTATTTTTTACTAAATGGATTCAATTTTTTTTGTGTAATGAACTATAATTATCTTTCCAAGGAGTCGTTGCTGTCACATTTTCTAAACTGCAAATATTTTGTAATTGAATTACCAATTTTCATGAACAAACGCATTTTCTGAATCTTAAAAAACAATTATGGAAAACATATATCTAGAAAGCCAGAGCCGCTGTGAAATTTTTCTGATTATAGAAATTATTTCTAAACAAAACAATTTTTTACAATTTAAAAAATAAGACAGTAAGTATTAAGTGTCAGAGTATTTATGAAAAAAAAGGTCTAATGTGAATTTGATTCTTCTAATTGTTTATTTAATTAATCGTTTTTGTCATTAAGAAAAATATAACATCAGAGATTCTCCGGGAAAATACTTCTCGTTGATTCGCAAAAAAGAAGCGTATTATTAAAAGAATAGTCAAAATGTGCTTCTGTTAATAAAAAGGTAGCGTCTATACGTCCGGACACAAGCCATGCTTCCTTCCCATGTCCAGGTCTCCCTTTCCCTTATAAAAGTCCCTTTTTTTAGACTTGCTAAAGTTATAAACATACACAAACGTACGGACTGTCCGTACTTTTAGACTCGGCCTAATAAAAAATAGTTAATATAATTTACAGTTTTCTTACTAGGTATAATTTGTAAGCAAAGAGTCCTGATTAAAACATTTGGAGTTAGTTCAGCCAAAGAAAAATAAAACCTGTTCATGAAAAAATGGTCTACATGTGCATTTCTTTATCAAAATAGTTTCCTTCAGTGGTAAGCAGCTGCAGTTATTAACCAATTGTGGTTGCAGGCTAATTCAATCATATTCAATGCAGAATCTATGGATTAAAAAAAGCTTATTATTACAAAACAATATTCGTTTACAACACTATAATTATTATTTTTTCTAACTTGAGCATACTAAAAATCATTTATACGTAGTCAATACATTGATTCCTAGTCTGTTTTAATGAGTATAAAAGACCTTAAAAAAATGCTTTTGCTGAAAAGTTAGACAAGGAAAATTAAAAAATTGTTGTTAAATATAGAATTTTTTATTTGGTAACAGTAAAATGTTTGCAGCTCTTTATTGTTATATAAGATAGACCTAAGGTAATCTCTAAAAAAATTCAAAATTCTTTAGCAATTGTATTGATGGTCTATAAATGTTAAAAAAGGTTCTTCATTCCCTAAATTGCGACATTAGTCTGCTCTAAATTCATTTCTTTAAAAAGTCGACTTTTAACTTTGATGCGGTAGTAGCAAAAGATGTGGTGTATGTAGTGGATTACGTGGTGTATATTGTAGGTATTGTGGTGTATCTGGTCGTGGTGGTGAATGTAGTAGTGCTGAATGTAAGTGTTATATGTGGTGATAGTGGTATATGATGTAGTGGTGGTGGTGGTATGTGTATTTTTTGTAAGGATATGCGAATGCATTCACAAACTTAGTGTAGGACTTGGCCTAATAAACCGGCAATACCTACTAAGCCCACCTCTTCGTCCTGCCCGTGCTTGGCCCTGAAACCGCCTTTGCAGTACTTCAGGTACTGTATATAAGCTACCTAGGATGTTCTTCATCACTTTCTTCTTCTGCCAACACTTAATTAGCTGCTCGCGTTGTCCTCTGTAGTATCACAGTAGCTGCATATTAGACTAATCAAAATTTGAGAATGTAAAAGGCTTGGTTGCTTCTAGTGAGCCTTCTGTGTAAGTGTTTGCTTTGTCCTCGTGAGTGTGTCATATTCACGCCTAGGGCTCGCCGGCCTTAGACACATAGACGGGCGGTAGGGACTCAACGAATCTCCTATTGGCTTGATTCTATCTTCTTCTCTTACTGCAGAACCTTTTTGTCGTGATTAGATACTGCATCTTTTTAGGACTGTGAACGCAGCATCAACGTCACGTTGAAAAAACCTCTTGTCACTTGTTTATGATATGCTTAATTACAATGGTGAAAAACAAGCAATATTTAAACGGCTGGTCGAGATTTACTCAATCTGACTAAATCACGATTTTAATTCCTACTAACAAATTAACTCACATATGTAAAAAAAAATATTTAGTTAATTTTTCCAAACTTAGCTCAGATGTAAGCTCTGAAACATACGACCACGATTTTTCTTTGAAAGAGCGATCCCCAATGCAACTGGAGGTGCATATCGTCCAACTTATCACTCCTCACAACACCGGAAGATGGTCGAGTTAGGAAAATTACTTCACTATAATGAAAAAAAAGCACGAGACATTGCTAATGAATTACTTATCATAACACTTAACGATGATCTGAAGGAGGCAAAATCACTATAAACTGTTCAGGAATCACCTTAGAATTTGCAGTTTAAAATGCAAACTGAATAATTAATATCGCTTTATAAGCGCAGCGCCTAGAACTCGGTCTTATAAAAAAGATCACAAGTGCCTAGCATAAGAGTCAGAATCAAACTCTCAAGTGAAATCTAGATACTGTCTAGCAAAGCTGAGCAAGCCACCATAACAAAAACACCACCTCTTGACGACCATAGTCGCAAGGTTCCGAACGACAGAAAATAATAAAGGTGACCACGCTGAAGAAAAGAGTCAGGGACAAGCTCTTAAAATAATCGCAAAACTTACTCAAATTAGTTCAAATTTCTTAATTATAAACTTATTTTAGATATTTACGAAATCAAATTGAATTAGCTCAAAAAAAGTATTAACACAAAGGGTTTGAAATATTCAATAATATTTTAAATCATTTCCATAAATTTTTCACACATTACAGTCAATTAAAGTCATGTGAATGAATTCGTAAGAATCTAAATGTCTTTAAGTGCTTCAAAAATATTGGTATGCTTCTTTTTATACTTCTTTATCATTAAACAATTCTACAAAGAAACCTGCGAAGCAGCAATAGGATCTCCAATCTCACCAGCAACAGCTAACATTTTTATAGAACATAAAGGAACTAAAATCTTCAACCAAAACAAGCTTGAACCTGTACTTTGGTGCTGTTACGATAATGACACTTTTGTCATCTGGAGACACAGACTAGACGAACTATACAAGTTTTTTGATCTTATCAATGATTTTAGGACGTACTAGTTTGGGAAAGGTCTTATAACAGATTAGTACATTAAGTTTATAGAAAACTCACCTATGTAAACTGATACCTACATGCCTCCTCCCACCACTACTCATCTCAAAAGCAATCGGTCATTAACTCTCTTGTATACAAAGCTTTTTCTATAACAGGTAAAGATAACATACAAAAGAAATAAAAAAACGTTAGGCAAATCCTAATACATAACGATTACAAAAACAAAATAATGGAAGAAGCAATGAAAAGTACAATCTAAATAAGAATGAAACATAACCTACGGAAGAAAGAAAGAGAAAAACGACCATGATCCTATCCTACTTTCCAGGTATCACAGAACAAATAAAAATAATTCTGAACAAACACAACCTTGCTCTTGTCACAAAGTCTATCTTGGAGAAATGGAGAGAGCGGTGAGCCAACTTGTGAAGGAACATGAGAGTAAAGTCAGGTTAAGACATTTCACCCAATCGGCACTAGCTAAGCATTATATCGAAACAGGATATAGCATTCTAATTGACGAAACAACCGTCATTACCAAAAGATACAATATTTTTGAAGAAAACATAGAAAAGCGATTAAAAACTATAAACACCTTGATAACATCAATGGAGACAATAGATGTGATACTAATTCGAATTAGCTTTTCGTCCTTCCTGTTTTATTTTTCAAATACTTGATTGGCCAATCAGATTCGATCAGCCTCTACGGTGGGGCACTTTGGCTAATCACAGGCATCAAAGCAAGATTCGTTGTTTTGCACACGATTAAAACCATGAAACACATTCTTTTATTTTTGATATTACATCAAGTTCATTTAAAATCAACATCAAATTAAAAATGAGAGTATTATTTATCATATTTTATTTGTATAGAATGCATATAAGTGGACTTTTTTAGCAAATAAAATATGTGAATTTTAAAAAACACTGATGCAATTTTATTATAATTAAAAGATTTTGTAAATTTATCAGATTATTCTATCAATCAAAAAACCACCTGAAAACCGCTAGATTTTTTTAAAGCATTATTTTATTTTATTTTAGTTTGCATCTTAATACAAAAAGTGCAAATCATAAAAAAACCATTTTATTTCCTGATTTTCGACATGCTGGAATGTTTATTTATTCTATAGGCAGCCCGTGCATTAGGTTTAGCAAATACGGAAAATTTCAAAGTAAAAGACTGACAATATTTTTTTCTACTCTAGTTATCCTCTAGAATAAATTAAAAGTCTATTTAGACTGTGTAAAAGTGAATATATATAAGAGGCATTTTTTAAACTACTTCTCAAAAGCGATTTCAGAATTCAGTTAAATACTTTATTTTTTTGTTAGAAAAAATGAAGATTAGTGATTTTGGTCTTCTTCTTGCATTCGGGGGACTCTTGTATTTTGATGGTAAGTTTTATAAAATATTAAAATTAATATTTATTTATTCATTCATAAAAACTATTGTAAAATTATTTGTAGAAATCGTGGCAAAAATGCAACATTTGCAGGACGCAATCTTATATGCCTTATCTTTGTTTGCTGATTCAACGACTCAAATTAAAATTGAACTACTTTCTTTAAAATTATTGTTTTGGTTAAAGAATCAGTATTTAGATTTTCGATGCATTTTTTATTTGCAAAGCCAAATATGTAGTTTGAATAATATATATATATTGGAAATCAAATTCCTAACTGCATATTTAGGTATTCCATTTTTAGTTTAATGGTTTCAAATTGACATAACTGGTTCAAAATTTATTTTTTCTTGTACAAAATTATAATTCTTAGTTCAAAATTGATCTTCCTTGTAATGACCTTAACTGGCGTTACAACTAAGAAGTATTGTAAAAAAATAAAAAATTCACAAGACAAATTTTTCAATATCTTATACTTGATTGAAAATTTAATTGTTTGGTTGAACATGCATTTATCTTACCAACTACAAGGTTCAGCAATCTGATCAAATTGTTGGTTGTTAAAACCTAATTTCTTAGGTGTTAAATTGAGATGTTTTGATAAAAATTAATTTTTTTGTTATAGCAAAAAATTATTTTTACTCTAAACGAGAAACAAACTATTCATTTTTTTGTTAAAAATTCCAATTGTTTAGCTGAAATTTATGTATTTTTTTATTATACTGCTTACAAGATATGTAATCATTTTATTTCCGTTAAAAAATTAAATTTATATAGCTTAAAGTTTACCAATTTGGTTAAAAATTTAACTATTTGGATAAAAGTTTATTTTTTCAGCTGAAAATTCACGTATATCCTTTCTAGTTTTAAATTTATTTTTTTCAGTTAAGAACAAAATTCGAAAACTACTTGATTTATGAAAATCGTTTAATCTTAAAGTTACTGTACATTAATTTAATAAATGTGTATTTTTGCCCCATAAAATTAGGTGCTGCTGCCGAATATGATGGTTTTGTTAAGATAAAAATGTCGAATGGCTTTGATATTAATGGTCCCACACACAAGGCGAGTCATGATCCTTCCTGGATGACAACTCAACCATTCTGAGAATTTCCGGGATTGTGAAGTTATCATACATACGTGGCTTGGTCTTATTTTTTCTTCCATTTTCTGCATAACGAAAACAAATACTTGTAATTCCTTTCATAATCTGCATCATCCGGAGACTGTTATGTTGACGTTAGGATATACGAAATTTATAATGAAAACAAATTTCGAGCTTTACAATCTAGGAAACCCAGATAAATTCGACGTCGACCGTATATTTATAGCAATGCCGGAAACTATGAATGTCTATTGTGCAAATTTAGAGACAGAAAACCAAAGTAACCATGCATTAGTTGAATATCTTAGAACAGGCCACGCCAGTAGTCCTACCAATGCACGGGATAGACCTTAAAGCACTAGCTCCGTCAGAAGCGAGGAGATGAAATAAACAAATATATTTTTTAAAGATACACTTAAATTTTCTGTTTCAAATAAAAATCTTACAATTTTTCCAAAAGCAACCTTGAATTTCCCTGAATATCCTAATTTTATAATTCCATGATGCCGTATATTTCGGGAAGTTTCTTCTGCAAATTGTGTATATTCAATCCAGTAAATAAACTTATTACCTTTAAATAATAAAGTGCTTCAGGGATGCTATCCTAGAGTTTGCAAATTAAGAATCATGTGCAAAAAAAATCTGCGAAAATTTAGGGTCGAAAGAGATATATACTTGCTGCAGGTGCAGACTCTTGCGTATTGTGTTGCAGTTGCTTGTGCCAGGATCACAAGTATAAAAGTGAGACTCCAAGCTGCTGATAACTTTGCTCGAAGAAAAATGTCAAAACCTTTATGGAAGTTTCAATTTCAAGATGAAAGATGTGAAATAAGAAAAATAGTAGAAAGTTTGTACAAAATTTTAAACAGCAATCTGTTGCAGAGACTGACTCGCTATGTAGAGGGAATCCTTCGTCCACATAACATAAGTTGAAGAACATCTTTGAACCTGGAGAATAGTACCTTTCTGGCAGAAGAAGAACGTTTCTATTAGAATGGCGATAATAGTTAATAGATTCCCCCTTCGTAAAGATTCTTATGAGAACATCAGAAACATCATTGATGGCTGTATGATACATGTCTCGTGAAAATACACGCGCAAACATGATGATATTGCTGGTATCATTTACCAACAAATCGTCCTGAACACTGGCTTACTATAAAGGTGTGAGCCTTACTACAAACATAGCCTAGCTAAAGTACTAGAAAACGAACACCATCTCCTTTACTGGGACAGGACTATTCTGACTGACGACCTAGTCAGACACAATCGTTCAGATGTCCTCTGGTCAGATATACCTGCTCAAAATGTGAGATTCATAGACGTACGCGTTTCGCGGTGAACAGTCACATTAGTATCTGATATACTATTAAGATTCAGGAATATTCAGAAATAAAGCAAGAGAGACTGACTGCGTGCATAAATAAGTAGGTCACATTTCACAAATTTGTGATATCTACTGGGAACCTTCATGCGTGGTGCGTACAAATCTGGAAAAAATTAGGACCTTTAATTTCGCTACATATAATTGAGGTGGCAAAAGTGCTAAACACATGCCGCATTCTCCATATTTTTTCAGCCGGGAACAATGATAGCGGTCAAAATCGCCTTTTATGGCTCTTCTGACTTCAGCAAATCTACTAAACACTTGCCGCGTTTAGCAATTGCGGATTGTAGTAAAGTACCTATATAACCGAGATCTATAAGTATAGCGAGCTAAGGCATGATGTAAAGAAATTTTATGAAATGGGAAACTTTCATCCGTTGAACTTATTGTGATTTCAGCTACAGGGAATGTGCACGCATGATGCACTGAACATCCTAAACATTAACGAATCCGTAGGGTACTGGGAGAAACTCAGAAATCAATTTTGTTAAACATCTGTAGTACTATAAAAAAATTCCTGCACCATCAGGAAATAGGAGACTAAAGACCTGTGAATTAACTTTCGATAGCTCTGGAAAAGCATTTAGATGTGAATAATGTCACTTTTAGCGCTCGCAGCCGCTGTGCAAAGATAACAGCGTTAAAAGACAAACTTTAGGCGCCACTGTGCTTCTAATTTTGTATCTGCTATAGTATCTCTGTTGAAGATTTTAAACATTGTAATTAATTAATTCGTAACAGCCTAATGATAAAAAACCGAGCTCGCCCAAAATAAATTTTTAAAAACTATAATAGTAATTACAGAAACTTTGGTCACCACAGGTGTTCGTTAAAATATTTTAAAATTTGTAAGTCATTCAACATATTGAAAGTTTGTCTTTCCATGCAAGACAAATGTCGTGATTTTCATTTAAATTCAATTAACAATGGATCATTTTGAATCCCTTAATCAGTCTCATCTATCTGTAAGGTTTTATAAAAATTATTACATTTAGGAAGTCGTAAAGTTATTTCTAATTATTATTCTTTTAGCAAATTATAATTAAATTATTTTAAAGTTAGTTGAAATAAAGAAATATCTTGAGTAAGCCTAGATACGAAATGTGAAAAAGCCAAAAAAATTAGATAGGATAAAAATAATTTTAATTCCACTGTTTTTAAGATAAATAGCTTTTGAGTACTTAACGTTGGTGGAGATAACAGAATTTATTTACAAATAAAAATAATGCCTTCTAATTGTTTAAATGACTTTGAGAACGTTGCACAATCACCTGCTATCTTTAATGGGTATTTTTATGTTAATTTATCACTGTTCCTATTTTTATTTAATATATGGGTGAAGAAAAGTTGCAATAATTCTGTATTGAATTAAATTAAACAAAGCAGATAAAATCTGCATAAAGCATTTTTTTTATTTATATGGAAATAAGAATGTCATTATTATTATATCGTATAATACAATTGACTAAACAAATAAATACTAGAATGAAAATATCATTTAGTTCTATTTTTTGCTGCCCTTAGTGTGTATATAGTTTTTGCAGAAGCGCAGAGAAATTTGATATTATTACAAATCTTCCGAAGGATTTGATAAAATTTAATATACTCTAATGGTATTGCAAAGAATTGCCGGAGTTTTATGAGAATTTAAATCGATTCTATAGGATTTGAAAGGTTTTAGGGTTTTAATGCAATTTCGTAATGTTTTTAAGAATTTTTAAGGACTGTCCGGATACCTTTCATGATTTCCGAGGATTTGAAAGGTTCTGAATAATGTTTTTTTTAGGAAATTTTCAAGAATTTTAGAGCATTCAATAGGACTTTAAATATTTTAAGTTATTTGAAGAAATATTATCAGAATGTATGTTATCTTGTTGCATGCTATTATATTTTAAAGTGTTTTGAAGAATTTATTCACAAGAATTAAGTGATTGCGCAGGATTTCAAAAATTTGAAAAGATTTTTGAATAATGAAAGACATTTTCAAAGATTAAAATCTAGTAAAAGATTGTAGGTTTTTACGACATCTAAATTTTTTGGTTCTAAGCAAATTTTTACATAATTGATACATGAAAAGTCAACATTTTCATATCTTACAATCGGCTATCCTGCATTTGCTGTGACCTCGTTGTTTTCCTTTTAAAAGTATCATCATGTCTTCCATAATCTGAGTCCAATTTGGACTGTCGTTTGCAAAACCATTTTATTTTACGGTCTGCTAAAGAGCTGGTACGAAAAGGTCCTTTATGTTCTTCAATTTTTCAAACTAGATGTTAGTAATTCCGGAGCATAGATACAACGTTGTACGACACCAAATACTTTGGATGTAGTTTTGGACCAAGGCCACCTTGAGTGCGACGAATGGCTACTAAGTCTTCGTTTTTGTAAATTTGAGCCATTTTCCGCTTAAGATCAATTATTCTTTTATTATTTTTTTTTAAATGTTAGTCAGGTTGAAGAAGGCTTCGTATCTGAGCTGCAAACGCTTTTGCTATAACGCTGCTATTGTTTCTTTTTCTAGAATAAAGCGAAGTTAGAGATCATCTTATAATTTCATTTTTATATTTGATCATCGGCTCAAAAGGTTTCATACCAATACCTTCTTAAAAGGATAAAGTAAGGTATTTTTGTAGCTAATTAACGCACTTATACCAATTGTCTAAATTCTCTATTGATAGTTTGGCTAGAACCGGTATACTGATTTATTTTACCCTCTTCACCTTTTCACTTCCGCGAGGTATTGCATTCGTTATCAACACTTGTTTGATAAATTCAGTCTTGCAATAATTTTAGAATGCGTTAGAGGTAAAATAAGTTCCTTTGTCAGAAGCTATTTGACAGGGACCACTGAAAATAAACTGCTTGTCTTCTTAGTCGTTCAATACCCTCTTCTGCTGTTGTCTATTTAGTGAAATACAGCCAAGATAACTTGCTGAAAGAATCTTCTACCACAAACACATTAAGAAAGCCTTTAGCTTCTAATGTTTTCTCTTGTCGAGACTACACATGATACAGCTCTTAATATAGCTTACTATATTAGTTCGCAATCCAAGGAAACAGAACATTGTATATTCTGTTTTGCGTACTCCGCAGTCTCATTTGTCGTGTGCTTGCTAGGTAATCACATGTTGCATTGATTCGGGCACCACCAGTTAGATGAGTCCGTCTTTCTCTCGGTATTAGACTCCGCATCTCTGAAAGAAGTCTTTATCATTGTTGTCTTTTACGGCTTCGATAATCTTCTTTGACTCTGCGTCTTCTTCTTGAGCTGTCTGGATTTCAAAAATCAGGCCATCTTCTTTTTCCTTAACGATGCAGAAGAATACTGGATTCCTACTAAAGGCATCCCATATCGCATCGAGGTACAAGGTCGATGTTTGATCGACATTGACTTCTCAGATGTTTTCGGTCATCATATTAGTAACAGCCCCTGCCTTTCTGTTGTTTAGACTTACTGCTATCGACGTTTGCTTCACTCTCGCTTAGCAATGATTCGTAATGCCTTAACTTATTTCGTAGTTCTTTTATGGTTCTCGTTCCATATAAAACAGATTTATTTGTCTGTTTCATTATCTTAGATTCCATCTATTGTGTATTGGATTTTTGTTTAAAGTTTTTTTTTGCATGACTAGCAATATCTAGCATACGATAAATGAACATTTGGAAAGTCTCTTTCGACTTTTGTTCTACGAGACTGAGTTGCTGACGCACCCGTTCACTATTATTTGTAGCCGAAAATTTTTGTTCCTTTTAGTGCTTTTTTCAATTCTTTTCTTGATTTTGCCTGATGCTTAAAATTTAAAAAAATTCTGTCGGAACAACGCAATATTCTTCTTTGCTAAGATAAGTTTTTGCACCTCCCTTTAGTTGCAAAGTTCTAAAATCTCCTCCAAATTTGTTACCCGCTTTTGGGAATTCTGATTTCCGTCTCAAATGAATGTTTCCAAAGCATCTTCAACATCTTTAAAAGTTAGGGTTGGTTGTGATATGGCTCCTGAACCAGAATTTTCTCTCCGGGCAACATTCGGTGCGACTTCTTTACCCGGCAAATCATTGATATGTATGAGAATTGTGATCGCTTCATTATTGAGATCCACTTTTTTCGTTTTCTTTTTCTCCATCCTCGGCTTATCCGTCACTAATTTTTAAAGCCAGCTTGAGAAGAAAAGACAACTTTTCTTGCTTTCCCGTCATTTATCAAACCTAAATCACGCAAACGACTCAGCAATACAGTTTTCTTTATCGAATCTATTTCTTCCTTGGTTAGGAGTGTCTTGTTAACTTTTTCCGGTTGTTACGCCTTCAAGGCCCCTTGGAGGCCCCTTGCCTTGCTGCCTGTCGCAGGTAACCACTTCTCTTCTAACGGTGCCTCTGAATATATTTAAAATTTTAACACTGTTTGCTTCAATATAAAACCAAGCCCTTAGTTCATAATATTAACACCACGTGCGTGAACGTTAGCGATATGGATGCACTTTTTTGCAAGTCACGCTTAATTTGGTTAATAGTCTGTTCATCCAGGAATTATTCGACTCACCCATGACAACCATCTTTTGACATTCAGTCATTAGTAAATATTAGAAAATGCATTCAGTGTCACAAAATTGCGACGGCCACAGATTTTTGACTAAATGTTCTAAACGTACGGACTAGCAAGTCTGATTCTCGAGGCTTTAGATATGAAAACTAAAATTCTATTACTCTTGTTCTTCATGAAACAATTAACTAAACCGCGTTTCGATCATTAAAAAAAATAAAATAAGTGCGATTACAAATGTATTTATTCATTTAGGTCGAAAGGACTTAAGTTTGATTGAACCTTGAAATAACATTAGAAAAAATTTAATTTTTTTTAAGCATGTTCCAGATAAAATATTCAGTCACTGAAATTTGGCGCACGGAAGAAATGGAAATGTAGGCTAGGTTTTCCAAAATTTGTCGAGCGTAGCACAAATAATTTCAAAAAGCCTAGATATTTCATATATTATTGCAAAAAATCAGTGACTGTCCTTGATTTATAAAGATTTTGATAAGATCTTTGAAGTTTTTTCCATTTTTTCAAGGGCATGAAATTCTTTTTTTAAATTTCCAAATTTGTCAAGTTTGGTCAAAGATGAACTGCTACTGAATTGAGATAAACTTTTTTTTGATTCTGCAGAATTCTACAAAGTTTTGTACAAGTCGTTGAATTGATATCTTTTTGATTTTTAAAAACTTTTAAAAATTATTCTAAAATCTCAACAGTTCACGTTGAGTTATTATAAATTACTTCACCACAAATAAAAAACATAATTTACACGTTTATTGCTTCACGGGGAATTAAAATCTCAGAAATAAGATCAGAGAACTCCTGTTGACTCATCAGATTTTCTCTCTGCATCTCTCCATAGCACTTTTAAGTCAGATTGCCTATTTTTGGGTGTGTTCGTCTTCAGTCAAAAAATTTTCTTGAATTGTTTAACTTTGTGCCTAGAGTCAAGAATCAATACTGCATAGTATACCCAATTGCTCTTATTATAGTGTTTCATTAGCTTCTCTCGACTAGCTTAAATAACTTTGGAAATTTGTTGTTCAGTAGGCTGGTCTTGCTGCTTGATTCTGCGATGGGTTCTTTCAATTTGTCAAACAGCATGTTAAAGCCAACAATGAGGTGAGGCTAAGTGGTCTACTTATCATCACTGAGGCTTGTTTAGAGGACCTTAAAATGACGTAAATAATTTATAAAATTTCAAAGTATTGACTATTATTGTTTATTCTTGCCTAGATTTTTAAATGCACCGTTGCTGCTGCATAGCGAAACGATACCTCATTGTATTCTGAGTCCCAAACTTACTATTTCGGAAATAAAGTACCATCTGGCGGAAACCTCTATATTCGGAGAGAGAATCTTTTTATTAAAAGTTTTAAGCCGACTGCTAAACTAGCTTTCCCACTTTTTTTTAATTATTTAGAAGCCTTGAAAGATTTTGCAATTTAAAAAGAGGTGTTTAAAAATCATTATAGCTTACTGTCATTTCTATGGCTTGATCTATTTTTTTATTCTCAGAATCCTTGTTACTTTTATTTACCTATTTTTCTTTTTTTTCCTTTTCTGCTCTGCTTTCTTCAAGATAAAGTCCTTTGAGTATGTTTCGAACCGAAAGATTTAAAATATGGGCATAGCATCAAAAATGTTGATTTTTAGAATCGAATTTTATCACAAAGGACAACTCAAACATGAATGTTGTGTTGTCGGAGGTATTGCTCAAAGTAATTCCTGAGATTTTTTCATCTTAGCTAAGAGCCGTGATTGTTCTTGAAAAAATCTGAGTAATGTTTTGATCAGCGTGATCACCATGTAAAAAACAATTGTCAATAAGCAGCTAGAACAGGACCTAATCACATTAAGGAAATGGTCAGTTAGACAATAATAAGAACGCTCAGCAATCGATGTTCATCATTCGATGGTACACAAAATTTTGTAATCATTTTGCATTAAGATAGACATAACCGACTGTTGCATGCAACTGAAAATATTTTAAATTATGTCCATTAGGCCGTTGAGTTTTGGCATTTTTGCAACCGGAATTAAAAATGTTAAGTAATCCTGTTTCTCTGTCATCAAAATGACTATAAAGTAGGTACTTTTTGGCAACCCTATTCACCGTTATCTCATTCAACCGTTCCTAACTAAACTCATATAGGGTGGAGTAATATTATAGGCGATAATATATTTTTATATAATATTAATAATAAAAATATTATTTATTGTATAATTTGGAAAATCTAAGTTTATTTGAAAATCATACTAGGATTATATATACGGAAATGAAATAAGCATTGAATCACAAAGATACTGATCTAAATGCAGAGAATACAATATTTTCTTGATTTAGAAGAATGTTTCTTGTCTTGAAAAAGTGTACTTAAGATAGAAAATTAGTTTTGTATATTCAAGTAAATCTTTTAAAGACAAGAACATTTTTCTTGGATCAAGAAAATGTTGCATCAACCGTATTCAGCCAAATAATTCATTTATTCAGTGAAATTTTTTTTTTCCGTGAAATCGATATAGACTAAAGAAGTTTTGTCTTCAAAATTGACTAAAAATTTAATATTTTTTATTTCAGGTGATCGTAAACTGACATGAAATTTGATTTTGCTATCTAACATTATGATCAACAGCACTTTAATCGTAGGTCATCAAAGACCAAAGCAATTTAATTGTAAGAAATTGTCAAAATTTTTAGAGATCCTTTATATGATAACTGTATAAAATACTCAAAAAGCTTAAATAATTGTTGAATTACACCTGTAATTAAATTGAAAATTACATCAGCTAATGACCCAGGCAAGAATAGACGAATTCCTTCCAATTCTTTCACGTGCACTTGTTCCAGGTGCCTTCCTACTCTAGTCGTGTTACCACTAATCATTTTTATAATAATTACTGCTTAGTTTTTGGAAAGACACAATTTTTATTTTGCTTTTTTTAGTTTTTTTAATAAAAAATATCGTAAAATTCAGCGTAGGACTTTCCAGAATTTCTTTTTCTTGCGTTTTTAAAGATAAAATAATAAAACAAACCAATTAAACAGAACAGGAGCTGAAAAAAGCATCTCTACAATCTAGCTGCATGATGCGAATGAATGAAGATTATTTACTTTTAATTTTGCACGTTTTAATTAAAAAAAGACAAAAAATATATTATAAACCTTCTGACTAGAAATAAAATTGGGTCCATTAACCTGTAAGGATTTTCAAGTTACACATAGAATCGAAATGTTTTAATTTTTTAGCACACAATTAAATTTAAATTAAGAGCAAAAACAAATTATTGACGCAGTAAAGTTGAAACATTTTTATAATGTTATGTGTAAAATGATTTTCCAGTCAATTAAAAAAATTAATGAAATATCTAAATCTGTATAATTATTTAAAAATTTAAAACACATATTTTTACAATCTACTTATAAAATTTCAATTCTTACCTGCAAAATATTATTGATGCAGTTATTTTTGAAATTTTTTATAGTTTTGTGAGTTATATGACTGTTTTGTCAGTCTAAAGTGTATCAAAATTTACAATAAGTGCTGGGAACAAAATGTATTCATCTCATGGTCTAAAAGAACAACAGAATCAAAGAAATTTCATAAATAATTTTGGGATAGTTCACCCCCCTAAAAAATTTTTGAAAAATTTAAGAAAATCACATTTTTGAACTCCCAAAATTTTCTACGTGGTTTTGTTCTCAAAGGTTACCTAATTTTATTGAAACATAATAAAAAAAGGAAACTTTATTTCATTATGCTGAGCAACGTATGTTTACTTTAAGTTTTTGCTTGAATTAATTACTGTGTTAAAATTTTGTGTGTAAACAAGAATAATTAAGGGGTATTTCGCGCCCCTTAAAATTGTTCGAAAAATTTGTGAAAATCACATTTTTGATCTCTTATTTTGAGAAACTTTTTCTAATTGTTTTTTTTTTTGCATAAGCTTCTTTATTTTAATGAAACATGATAACATGTACATAAGGGTGGTTACTCCTGAAAAATAATTTTTTATAGAAATACGAAAACGCAGAAAACAAATTAAATTATTGTGAGCAATATATATTTTTCTCAATTTTTTTGGCTTGAATATACTCATTTTTGGTCATTTTTGGTGTGATGTAAAATAATTTTAGGGTGGTTCATCACCCCAAACGTTTTTTGAAAAATTTCCGAAAATCACATTTTCAATCTCTTATTGTGAGGAAACTTGTCTACTTGGTTTCGCCGGCAAAAGCTATTTTATTTTAGAGAAGCATTATAAAATGTAATTTAGGTTGTTTATCCCTAGATAATGATTTTTCTTCAGAACGCAAAAAAAACTTAAGTTTAATTTGAATATCGCGAGTAACATATATATTTTTTTTGCCTGAATTCACTATTGTTTGATAATTTTTTGTGTAAATACAAATATTTTTCTAGCTAATACAACCCTTAATAATTTGTCATAAATTTGACAAAACCACACTTTGAACTGTTATTCTGAGAAAATTTTTTTGATTGGTTTTATTTGCAAAAGCTACTCAATTTTAGAGAAACATACTAAAATGTAACTAAGGGTGGTTCTTTCTTTAAAAAAATTTTTCCCTAGAACCCTAGAACCCTAGAACAATTTTTTGTGAAAATGCAAACAAGAGAAAACTTTATGTAATTGTAAAAAAAAATTATTTCTAAAAATGTATCTTTCTTAATTAAAATTTGAAAAATTTCATTAAAAGTTTTAAAATTTTCTTGAAATTGCATCTTTTGGGTTCAAAAGAACAGATCCAATTTTTCCTGGATATGTGGCTGCAGCCTTTCTCTAAGATGTAATATCTTTTGATAATATTTTTTTCAGTAAAAACTTTTCATGCGTAAAAATTTACAATACCCCCCCCCCCCTACAAATTGTCCTACGGAATTTAGAGACTAATTAAAAATTGAATACACATGCATAATATTTATTAAGGGCATAGTTAGATTTTAGAGATATGTCTTTTAATTATTCTTCTCCTTGTGTCATGAATGCTAAAGCCCAAAAAAAAATTATATCTTACCTGCTACATAAATCGCTGATTGACAATAATACAATTTTTCAACACAATTTTGCCTGAATTTTACTTGATAAGAGTTGGGATATACATCAATTAAATTTATTAAATAAGATACAATTTTATCCTAAAAAGCTGTACTATCCAAAAGCTTAAATTTTTTTTTAATCGTCTGAACAGTTTTGTATAATCAAGTGGCAACATTTTTTTTTTTGATTAAAACTTCTGTTTAAGAATACATGTTTTTATTCTCTTAAACTAAGTTCTTCTGTAAACTAAAAAGTACTTCATAGAAAATTTAAACACTTAGTCAAAAATAGAAAACCGGTCTCCACAGGTATTCATGAAAATATTTTTTTAACAAAAAGCCTTTAGGAATACTAAAAAATTTTTTCTTCCATTTAAGACAAAAGCCATAATGTTTACTCAACTTTGATACACAGTGGAAAATTCTATTTCTTTTATCATTTTTTACTATTTGTGATATTTTCATAAATAATTATTATATTTAGGAAGCAGTAGATTTATTCTAAATTATTCTTCTAGCAAATTAAAATTAAACTGTAAGCAAATTAAATTCAGCAACTATTTTTTACGAGCCTCGATTCGAGGCGTAAATGAAGGGAGGAATATTGATTAGGTGTGTACATAATTTAACCTTCATCGTTTTAATGAATAATAATTCATAAATACGTTACCTTCATGGATATGATGTATCCTGTTCACAAATATGACGAAACGCCTTCTTATTGTTTTATTAAAAAAATTTTATACAATCGGATTTTTTCATTACACTTTTTTATTAAATGATCGCTATTCCTATTTCAAATTGATATATGGGACAAATAAAAAAAGTAAGGAATTATTAATTTTGAATTTCCTAAGCTTTACAAATATTTATAAGAATTTCATTAAATTTAAAAAGCTTTACGATATTTTTAATTAGTAAGGAGGGCTTCCTAAAATGTCAAACGATTTTTATGATATTTCAATAAATATAAAAAATTCCTTAACAAAATTTCTGAATTCCCCATCAAAGAATTTCATAAGAATTAAATGGCTTCGTGGCATTCTCAAGATTTAAAAAAATTTTCAAATATTTTGAAGCATTTCACAACATTTCAATAATTCCATGAAATTTTAAAGAATTTTCTTGAGTTTCGGAAGATTTAGGAGGATTCAATGTATGATTTTTAATATTTTAGGATACTTAGGAGAATTTAAAGATGATAAAGAAAATTCCAATAAATTTTTGCAATATTTTTAACAAATCAAGAGGCCATTAAATGTTTCAAGGTATTTCAAGAAATATCGTAGGTTTTCATACAATTTCACGAAATTTAGTAATATTTTAGGAGATTTCAAAAAATGTGTTTCAGAAAATAAATTTATTTTGTAGAATTTCAAAGATTTAAAGAGATTTTTAAATATTTTGAGGTATTTCTACAGATTTAAATTTATTTTTAACAAGAGTTACATTTTCAAATAATAAAGGTTTTTCTGTCAAGAAAGACGATATTTTTACGTAATATTTGAATTTAAAAAAATAATACTTTCAATTTTTAACAGAGAAGATTAATTGCGTACTATAAACAATTTCTATAAATTTTAAATCAAATAGTAGAATTTAAGATTCAAAGAAGATCGATTATCGACCAAAAATGTAACAGATAAATTTTCACTAAAAAAAATACTTTTATTGAAAAAAAAATAATTTTCTACAAATAGTTTAATTTCGTACAAAGCTTTTGAATTTTCTACAAAATTGTTGAATTTCCGAGATGTGCAAAAGAATTTTTTGCGAAAAAGTTAAATTTCCAGCCAAAGAGTTCAATATTCAACCAAGTTAACAGATGTTAACATAAAAGAATTAAGTTAAAAAAAGCTAATTTTCTTAAAAATTATTGAATTCTAAACCAAAGAGATTAATTTTCCTACAAAAGGATGAATCTTCAACACAAAAATATTTTACTTTAAATCAAAACCAGTTGAATTCAAAAAAAAAAAATAAAATTTTCAACAAAACACTTTTCAGCATATTACATAAATCTGCAATTAGTTTTTTACCAATAAAAACAAATTTTCATTAAAACACATTCATTTTCAATCAAAAACTTAATTTTTAACTGAAAGGATAAATTTTCAAACCAAAAGTACAAATTTTTCACTAAAAGTTTATTTTCAACCTCACAAATTTAATTACTAACCAACAATTGCAAATTCGACTGAAAAATATAAAATTTCTACAAAGAAGGTTAATTTTCAAACCGAAAAAAATGATCAATAAAATATGTAGTTTAATTTTTACGAGAAAAATGTTCTGGCCGAGACCAATTTTCAGCTAAAAAGAACGACTTTTTAACAAAATTGTTGAATTATAAATACAATAATTAAGTTTTAAGACAAATAACGTGCATTTCTAACCAGAAATTTAATAGTAGACCTCTTCACCGAGAAGAATGAGCTTTGAATTTGAATATTCAAATCAGTTCGCATTTAAGTGAGAAACTAGAAAAAGAAAGGAAAACATTTTGAATAGTTTTCAAGTATTAGATTATGAAACTGAACAGTTTTGCGAAGAGAATGCTGAAAAATAGCTGTTTGAAAAGATATTGTTTAGTTATATCAAATAGAAATTGTCGTTTATTTTAAGTGAATCGTAGACTTAAAAATATCTCACGTAAGAAATGCATTTCACCACGTACACCCCTTTCCACTCCACAATGTAAGACAGTACAAAAAAATTGCTAACCTATCCCAAACGAAAAGAATTGACGTAAATAATGCACAGCCCCTTAGGGAGGGGGTGAACTCCATTTATACCTCAACTCTCCAAGGCCTCTTTAAAGATGCTAAGGCTGTTTGGGTTTCATAATTTTATTAAAATACCTGGTGTTGTTTCAAAAAGAAATTTTTTCTAACAACCGCCCGAGAAATTTTCTTTGAAAAAAAACTTAGACATTAAGATAAATTTGTGTTAGGTGAAGTGGACTGCAGCCGTAAAACCCTTAGCACAAAAAACTCTAAAGATACAAGAAAAAAAAATTTAGTAAAATTGAATAAAAATTTATGAAGATAGGCAAATTCAAAATTCTATTTGTGAATAAAAAATGAAAGATCTATTGACAATGATTTAAACATGATTGATTATTGTTTTTCTCAAAAGATCCAATGTTAATTGGAGACAATTACTGATGTTAAGTACTGGTCTGTATAATGTAACCAACGACAAAGAATCCTAAATCACTATCCGAGAACGTTTTAATTGCCTCATTAAGTGAGATTGCAAAAATAATAAAACCATGTTCTTTGTTTTCAGAATTATTATCAAAAACATCAAATCACAATCCTTTACATCGTGAGCTGAGATATTGCAGAATTCTTCTCGCAATTCAAATTTATAGCACTCTGCTTATTACAGTTATTAATTAAAATTATCTAAGTACGAGGGTGGATTGAGAAGTTTCCGGCCTGACCAAGAGATGGCGCCACTAGGCCTACCTTGAGGTGGTGTTCTATAGTACCATCCTTAGATAG
>JAUELO010420364.1:0-14195 GCA_032357855.1 Amphibolips quercusostensackenii | reverse complement strand
CTTTGAGAACTCTGCCTACCTTACCGACTACCTTCTGAGCGGGATCATCATACCTTAAATAATTTACAGAGTTTTGAACATCTACTTTAAAAAATATTGAAGCTGCCTTAGGTGCCTGATCTTGCTCCCCCGTGGTAATTTTTCGCCATATTTGTATTTCAAAATACGTATGAATTGGACTTTCAAAAAGTTTCATATTGTAAGAGTTACTTCTCTATTATTAATTTTTTTTATATAACGTTCTTGAGCTCTTAAACTTCTAAAGCCTTTTAATTGTTAGTATTTAAATGAAAAATGATTTAAATTCATACAGTTTTTATAAGAAATAATTCAATTTTATTAATTTTTAATGATTTATGTAAATTCAGATTTTCCAATATTCAAGTGATCAAAAAATGTATAATTTCTTAGTGAGAAATAAGAACAATGAACCTCATTTTGAAAGTTTTTATTATTACTGAAATTTTCAGTTATCATGCTTCAAATTTAAATCAGAAAATGGGTTACTTATATAAATTCTGTAAGAATTTTCCTTAAAAATCAATGAAATGTCGCTGATTTAAATTCAGACAGATATGAATATTAACGAAAAAAGATTTTTCAGTATACCTAACATGAGCTTTATTTAAGAATATACACAGTTTCACAATAAGAGTACATTCTATAAATGAACATATCAAATCACTTCGCAAAATGAGTGTATAAAGAAGTCCAGACTCTGTTACAAAAAAGTACGATCTGACAAAAAATGCGGTAATTCTTGTACTTTATTTTTTTTCATCTTTTTCCATACGGCCGCGTGTTAATAATTATAATATTAATAATAGTAATAATAATTATTGGTTTAAAATTGCTTTTAGAATGTCAAAAGATAAAAAAAATTAAATTAGACTATCGCGAACATAATTTTCTCTAATAACAAAATTGTTTAACTCAGAAATCATTTATGGAATAAAGAAAGATTTCTAAGTTCGAATACCGCTTTTAAATAAACTAAAAATGGCTTTCGAAAAAGAGGTTTAGTTTAAAAATGTCGCTAAAAACACTTTTATGAGACCAATTTTGTCTTTTTTTCATTTAACTTAGAAATATTTTTTTTCAATTCAGAAGATTTTCTAAGTTCAGTTACCGGTATAAAAAAAATAAAATAAAAATGACTAAACCAGCTTTGGCAGTCAGTATTGCGCAGGTTGTTAACGTATTTTTTCTTCAAGCGAAAGATAGGTTTTTTCTTTTCGCAGAAGATGTTAGTTTTCGAAAGCTGTCAATACCACATATCTTCCTCATGATGGCAAGCCAACTTTCAACTTTAAATTTGCAAATATATAAATATTCGGAAGGTGATAATGGTATACAAGTTCAAAATATACAATAATGTAACTTTCATAGATTCACCAGTTCATTTAAAAACAAAAATAAAATAAACGAAAGAATAGGGGTTTCATAATCGTCACTTTAGAAAAAAAAATTTGATCGATCAAAACAGTAACTGTATCAAGTCAGGCATTCAAAAAAATAAAGGGTGCAGTTCCGAATAGCTGAATTTTTCCATTTTACTTGAAATTTGCATACTTATGCACTTTGATGCGGTGATTACGAATTTGATATAGAAAATTGGCGACTAAGCCATTTTTATGAGGAAACCATAAAAAACCCTTAAAATTCATAGTTGCGTTTATCTAACTCAATATGCAAAATTTTGCAAAATGTTTTCAATAAAAGTTGTAGCTTCCATTGTGGTAGATATCTTTTGTTTCGAATATTTTTTTACGCCTGTAATAGTTTCCAAAAAAATGAATTATTCATCGATTTTTATTCTTTTCAAAACCCATAAACATTATGGATTTTTTAGTTTATCTCAGCCCACACAAAAAATTCTGAAAAATTTCCCAACGAAAGTTGTAGACCTCATTGAAATACAAATTTTCTCTCAAGAGCATTTTTTTTCACGAGTGATAGTTTCTGAGACAATTAGTCATACATCTATCAGCTATTTCGGGTCTGTGCATTACCGTGACAACAGGCCCTAAATGGCAACAAGAGTAATTAGTCACCACTGTGACTAATTACAGAAATAATGCTGTTTAGGTCTCTACTATTTCCCCCTACACATTTTCAGCTTCTCTTGGAGAGCGGAAAGACACCCCTGTGACTGGTCACAAAAATATTGGTTTAGATAAACGAAGTGTCTCGCCGTCCCGAAATTCGGGATGACTAGCCCATTCCCTTTTTCAAGTAATCTAATTTTTCGGGACAACTAGACACAGCCTTAGATAAATGCAAAAAACCATAATTTTTATAATTTTTTTATGGTTTTACCATGAAAATCGCCTTGTCGCCAATTTTAACGATCATATTTGTAATCAGCGCGTCAAAATACATAAGTATACAAAGTTTGAAGAAAATCAGAGAATTTAGCTATTCAAAATTTCATCTAAATGGTAATATATACATCGAAATTTGGATTTATTCATAAATCATTTTGATGAAATAATTACACATTTTGTCATTTCATTGCTATTTTGACGGATTTGAATGTCTATTATGGAAAAGGAGAGAATAGCAAATTGTTTTAACGAAAAGTTCTTTAAATTTCTTGCTTGTTGCAGTGCCATCTATATAAAATTTTTGCACCATGCAAGTACGCGAAGTACGAAGCACGATATAATCTAACTAAATAACAAAAAATCATCAGGCATTAAGATTTTAATCTGCATACTTTAGAAAATGATAAATACATTTGAATTAATAATCAAGGACATAGATCTTTATATAAAAGTTCAAACATCAGTGCTGTTGTTGAACAAGCTTAAAAAACTTTAGAGAATTAAGTTTTACTGAACGAGAATCAATAGCCTGAAAACCTCGTGAAAATCAGAAGGGCAATAATATCCATTATTACTAGAAATTGTTCTTTTAACCAAGCATAACATCAGACTGTAATTCTCCAAACGCGAGGTTGTTTTAGTACGAAACCACATTTGTTAGTGAAATTATACAAAAAAAGTATTTTGTGGGTACTTGTTGGGTTGAATATAGATAGGAGCTTTCGCTTAAGAGCCTTCCACTTTTTCCAGATACTCGACGTAACTTCTAAAGAACTATCGTTTTGATAAGATGACGTTATAGTGAATTCATCGTCGCAGCTGCAAACTTTTTGCTAAGCCTGGAAAAATTAAGGGACCAATGAAGGAACAGATTTTTTGGTCGCATGATGAAAATAGTCGCCTATTCTTAACCTTCTGATAGAAAAACCTGTTTTTTGTAAATTTTAAATGGTACAGTTGCAGCTGATAAAACACAAGTGTTATTTGAATCTGCAATCTGCAATCTGCAGCGTCCGACGACGAATTGACAATGTCTTCACCAAAGACGGAAAGTCCTTATATTTAGATCTAGGAAGGTATGAGGATTACCACCCTTAGGATCGGTACATGTTCCCTAACGTGCAGGTTTTTTTAAAATCTCATGGAAAAAAACAACAAGTTTTTAAAATCTCCATTGAACAGTGAAGTGCTCTTGAATATTTACCACAAATGTGATAGCAAGCGTCAATCATTTGCGACGTTTGTGGTGAGTATTAAATGAAGAGCTATCTAAAAAAGTTTTCAGACATGGTGAAAAGTTCTTATACAAATTGTATTGGTTTTAAGGTGGCTCATCAAAAAATTAGATTTCATATGTAACGCTTTTAGTATTTCGTATAGCCGATTGAATGGAAAAGGAGACTGATTGAAACTAAAATTCAAGACACCTTTTACATGGAGACAACCATAAGGCGAGGAAGATTGCTATTTTTGTATGATGAATGTTGTAGGATTCAATAGTCGTAATACTTCTCAAATAGTTCACTTAAGTGCTTATAGTGTAACAAATGAGACGCTTTGACCTGATAATGCTAAGAACATAGCAGAAGTTGAATCTAAATAGAGACAAATTCGTACAACGCTGGAGAATGGAGGCTGTTCATAGATTCATCAAAAAGTAGTCTAAAGGCAGTGTTGCTCTAAAATACAAATACATATCGTAACCAATAGCGCACTCAACAGTTTTAAAAGAAGAATATGCTATTATTTAAGCAGTTTTAAAGAAAATTAGGAATGAAGAGCATAACTGGCAGATTTATGGGAACTTCCATATTTTGTCTATGATCCTTGGTTAACAATCGAGCTTTTCCTAATTCCCATGCCATTTATCTCTCTGATACAGTAGAGATAGAAAAAATCATCATAAGCCGATTGATTGAACACGAACATCGGAGTTGCTTATAGGCTTCTACAATGTAATAAACGAACCACTTGTCAATCCTGCAAAAATTCTTCTGCTACTTCTTTATATAATGCTTAAATTGATGAAACATTTCAGTAAAGCACTAGACGAAAACAGTCATTGTTTTGCTCACTAAGGTCATAAATGTCCTGCTATTTCTTAAAATAAACTGAAATAAGTTGTTTTTAATAGTTCACAAATTCACACCATAATTAAGGATGACAAATTATGGATGTGATGAATGTTAAAAAGCCGGCATGGGTTAGTTTGAAAAAAGTTGCACAACACTTTCTATGTAACAACAGAAGTGAAAATTACAGAGAGATAGTGTCTACAAAGGTTAAGAACTTAGGAAACTACGTTGTTCGTCAAATCACGAATTGCATTTACTTTATGCTCATTTGGATTACTTTCTAAGTAACTTCGGAAATTTCAGAGAGGAGCAGGGATAGCAATTACATCAGGATATCAAGACAGCGGAGCATTGGTATCAATGTCGGTGGGATGAGCATATGATGACAGACTTCTGCTGGATGTTAAAAAGAGATTGCAAAAGGAAAAAAACAAAGACAAAAAAAACACTCCAGAGATCTTACAACGATAAACGTGTGCACTGATTGAATTGAATAAAAAAAACTAATTCCAAGTGATTTGGTGTAATTTAAAATATTATCTAGTCAAAAAATTAGTAAGAAGATTTGATTATAAAAACAAACAAATGTAAAAACATCTTTTGGCCGATACTATGTTATGGTATAAGTTATTAGCACTTTTTATAGATGACGTTAATCTTTAAATGAATTTAAACAAACATGAAAAGTTGTAGAACGCTAATCTAAAAAAATAAATTTCAATCTGCTCATATTTAAGAATTCAGAAAAAAATTTAGATTATTAGAAATGTTCTATATTTTTTATTTTTGCGACTGGGATTTATTATTCAAAACCTTAACATTTTTGTCGAGGATTTTAGTTAAATTCTTTAGAAATTTAAATTTTTATCTGCAATTCCCAAAGAAAGGATCTTTATCTGTGATAGCAACGATAGCATCTACGAGATGCATCTTGTTTGAATATTCAGTCTTCTTCTTCATGGAACTAAAAAGAAAGGTTTTAATTAAGTATAATAATCCATATTGAAATACAAACTTAGTAAGAAAATTCTAATGACTCACTGAACATCATCACAGGCTATAATTTGATTTCCTTCGTTAATGTATGGCACATGCTGCTCTTTTATGAAAATACGTCAATTTTTCGTAAATTCACAAGCTTAGTAATATTCAGGTAAAAAAAATCTTGTTTATCATTAGTAATTGATACACGTCTACATTCAAAAAATCATTACATGAATCTCAAGGAAATATATTTCTACTTTAGAAGTTAGGCGATAATTTTACCTGTATAATGTGAATTTTTAAATGACAAACTTGCAAGAATTAATAGCTTCTATTAATGTTATTCTTATAATTAAAAATAATTAGGCTAAGTGTTTCCGAAAATTGATTTACATTCAAGATTAACAAACAAACAGCGTTTCGATGATAAAAGTACTCGCAATGTTCCTCTTGCATGCCTCTGCATTTTTCTTTGACAAATGATACATTAGAGAAGTATAGCCTACTTTCTTCTAGTATTATAGTTTTCGTGAAAATCGTAAGTCCTTCTATTAGAAAATTTCACTTTTAATCTGGTTTGGGTTTTAAAACCAGCTTAGGCTTTTGTCTTTTAAGGCCTCCTTGCGAACCCGGTAATTGAACCTACGAAATTTTGTACATCACTAGTAACAAAAAGTAGCTGAATCTTATTGACCAACAATATTCAAAAACAAGTGATTTTATATTTTCAGGGCTATAATTCTCAAGCTCTAAACTCAAAATCCCATTTCCTTATTTTAAAAAACCAATTATTAGAATAAAATATATTTTGGATTCACAGCGGTACTTTCTGTAACTAGAGGTGTGTGTGCTGAAAAAAGCTGTTTAATTTAATACTTTTTGCGTAAAATACAATTTTCAGAGTGAACTTCTCAGAAGACATTAGTATTTTCAACAAACGATATTATTTTCGTCTGAATAAGATGACTTGTCTATCATAAAAATGAATTTTTATCACAAAAGGACGAATTTTTAATAAAAAAGTTGAATTTTCAACAAAAAAAAGTTACTTAAAATGTGAATAAAAAAAATTTTATTTTTTATTATGTAGTTGATTCTTTAACTATATGGTTTAATTTCAAACTTAGGAATTTTTAGCAGTCTTAAAACAATATTAATATAAAATCAATATGAATTGGTATATTTATTGAATATCTATGTTCAGGATCTTCATGCCTTACCTTTCAACACAGTTCTTCGATTATCAAATTTTTTTTTTATATTTTCCTGTTTTTCATAGAAAATTGCAATTATATAGCAAGCTTTGTAAAAATTGGTTGCCTTGAATATGCATCAGTTTGAATGTATGTGAAATTGAGTGCCTTAGGAAGGCTAATAATAATTGTGTAGTTTTTTTTCCCATGCAAAAGATATGTTACGGACTCACTGAATCAAAATTGGTGGAATTTAAATAATAATTTAATCGCCAAAAAATTTATTTTCAACTGTATATAAAGATTTCAGAACAATAATGAACATGTGAAACGTGAAAAACAGAAATTTTTATTATGATACTATAATGTTGTACCATTTTTAACTCTATTAAAACGATAAAAAGGTCGTATTCTAAAACTGCAAACATGACATAGTCTGGCTTAATTTGATTTATTACAATGGATTAATGGACTCGAAATTAATTATACATATACAGAGTCTTCATGTGCTACAGTCAAACAGAGTTCTGTTTTAGATTTTGAAAAAATTTTTTTTTTTCATAGCTTACTTATTTCCCATAAAAACTAAAATTATTTAGCGAAGTCTGTACAACTTCCTTGCCTCAAATAAGCATCAGCCTGAATATGGATGTAAAGGGTGTAAAGCATTTAATTGCTTGATGAAAACATATCAATTCACAAAGGAATGTAAATAATGAATGAAAAAAGGTATTCAAATGGAAAAGTGAAAAATAGAAAGCTTTATGAAACGACGCTACGGAGTGACATTTTTATCGCTATTGAAAGAATAAGAAGGTTATATTCTTAAACTCTGAACGTCATGTAAAGTGCCTCAATTTTTAAACATTGTCTTCTAATCATTTAAACAAAGTTAGAAAAAATAATAATAATTTCAAAATATCACGCGATAAATAAATTTCACATTAAACATACACATTCAGTGTCTTCATGCACTTCTTTTCAACAGGTTTCTGTTTTCGATTTAAAAATTTATTTTGGTTTTATATTCTCCGATTTTCCACATAAAATTTTAATTATTTAGCAGTGCATCCACATTTTTAATTCAATACCTATTTTATTATGAGGTATCAAAAAATATTACAGATTTCATAAAGAAGAAAATCATTCGATGAATATTTTTGCAAAATTTGCGTAAGGTTGCATACACACACAAATAAAATGTTTTTTTTTTTAGAATCTCTAAAGTGATTTTTCTCGAGATCTATCGTAAAATATAAGTATTATTGCTCAGAAACAAAACATCAAAGATGGTCTTCAAGCATAATTGACACGTGATTTGACCTTTAGAATTGATCTACTTATTTCTGCTCATAATTTTTAGATTTCCCAACTTAACACAAATATTCCTTATAAGCACAAATCATTAACAAAACTCTTTTGTCATAATTTTATTAACCTGTATGTGCAAATTTTTATTTCGGGACATGTAAGAGAGTGACGATTTAGGCTACATTTTAATCTAAAATTTCTAAAAAAAGCTACTGAAATTTTTAAACTTTGCTTAAACTTACTTTCAAGTAAATATTTTATCCTAGTATTGTTATAAGAATGTGTTGAATCATTAAAGTAGATCAAGGGAAGGAGGCTTCAATTTCACAATTCTTGACGACATTGATCATGCATTCCAAAACTTTATTATAATTATATAACACTCGACCTTCCTTCATAGATTTTTTTTTCAATTTAAAAGTATTTTATACTAAAAACTAAAATAAAGTGTTAGGTCCTTTCTTGAACAGATGAGTGAAATTCGAATTTCCAAAAAATTTAATTTTTCATATTTGTAATTATTCTTATTTTACATCAAAGCTTAGACGCTAATCAGAGATGACGTTATATCAATAAAAATATTCGTAATTAAACCTCCTGTCACATTATGACGAGAGATTTTTGCCTAAGTGTTTTCTTTTTTTTTTTATATACTGCTAATGTGATTAAACAAACTATGCCATATAACAAAGTATGCCCACATCTCGAAAATTTGAAGGAGTAATTTTTAGAATTTTTAACATAAGTATAAAATTTGTGCAAGCTCATAAAATTATTTACAATCTTCAAAATAAAATAAGCAATTTTTTTAATATTAAAAAATAAAAATGATGTTTAATAAAGAATTCACAATCACAAAAAGATAAAAAAGTTAAAGTGGTAGTTAAGGGTTATTCGTAACAAAAATTAATATTTTTAGAGTAATCCTCGTATGAATTTGTGACTTTAAGTAAATAGTCGTATGTGTATTTTAATAAATAAATTAAGGAAAAAATGGCCCTACTGCTTAAGTGCACTGATTTTTTCATTATTTCAGTGTATCAGGGTTGATGATTCAATGTTCCAGCGGAAAACCCTATTAGTGACTTCAATCTGAATTTGGCATTTAGAGTTGTTACAAATTTTTTTTCTATCTCAGAAATGCTAGAACACCTAAAGCTGGTAAAATAAGATGATGAAAAAATTAGTGGGCACAATCAGAGATGCCAATTTTAAATCCAGCGCAGATAAGCGTATTTCAAATCCTTTGCACAGAGGCAGTAATGGACATTTCTATTACTAAGTAGTCACTTGTTATCATTGGGAAATCGATGCTAAATAATAAACTAAAAAGAAATGTTTGCTTGAATCAAAAAAACTTTTCTCTCAAATAAACATACAAATCGTTTTCGCAATCGAAGGTGGACGTCGTCGCTAACCGCTCAGGTAAATATGGTTAAAACCCTTAGGGTTTTGCATCACAACATTTTGTATTGATAGCACATATGAACGCATTTGCCACATTTTTTATCGAGCTGCACTAAAATATCGAATTCTCAGTAAGGTGCTCTATTGTCTAGTTTCTTTTTAAATTGTCCTCTTATATATATTCTAAATACATTCTGCTGTATAGTTCTTGAATTTTTTCACTTTTGCATAAATGCTTAAAGCAGTATAAAATATTTGTCGGCCCTTCTAATTTCAATTTGAACCAGATTCTGGTCTATGTAAAAAGTCCCGAAGTTTTAAAAATCATTGTAATACTTTGTGTCTGATTATAGACAGACACCTTCATCGAAATCTTTTAGCTTTGAATCAGGGTGTCTCAAAACATAAAGATTTGATGAAATGTGAAATGGAATGTGAAAACATCAAATTCAGTCGGTTTATAGTTTAGAATCAAGGAAAATGTCGATTTTATTAAAGATGTAATAAATTCTTAATTTTTCAAAATAAATTTATACAAGAAATTAGCATTTGTTTCTGAGAACACGGTTTAGCGTCTTCAGAAGTCCGAATTTTTCTCCGCAATTTCCCTCGTAATCATCTTCGTCTATCGTATACACCATGACACCACCCAGCTGCTTCTTATCAGCATATACAGCCTTCGCCCTCATGGAACTGAAAATAAATATTAAAATCAAGTATTTGGATTCATACTGATATACATAAATAAAGAGTAATTATTTAGAGACTCACCGAACGTCATCATAGGCTGTAATTTGATTCCCATCGTGGAGATATGGCACTTGCTGTTCATTGTCATAGAAGTACTTCCATTGATTTCTAAAGCTACAAATGATGCTATATCCGGAATCGTCATAATTTTCTCCTTGCGCTATGTCAATTGGTGCTCCTCTACCAAATTGTTTTTGGTTAACCAGATTAAAGGTTGCTGTAATCGTAGAAGTTCCTAGTATTAATTTACTTGGTGGAGCATGTTGCGAAGTCCAGTAATTCACAACATAATCCTGCAAAATGTATTAAAAATAAAATAATAGCTTTATGTGAAATTCTTATATTAATTTAAGAATCCTAAACGGCAAGTTTCTTAAAATAGAACAATATTCAAAATACACTTGCAATGTTCATTTTGCGTTCCTCCGCATTTTCCTTTGATGAATGATACAGTGGAGAAATATGACCAACTTTCTTCTCCGTTTTATTTCCGTCTCTGTGAAAGTCGTAAGTCTTCAAATTGATAAAGTCCACGTTTGTGGATATTCCTTTAATATCATATAATATCTTAGCATTCGCTTCAATAGGATCAACTTTTACGGATAAAATGAGGCGTTCTTTGTCAAATCTTTCTCTGAGTGCCTTTAAGAGTAGGACGAAATTTTTCTTATCAGAAGGGGATCCACTACATGAATTTCGATCTGAATAGTCGATGTCTACACCACTAAATCCGTACTTTTTCACGAAGTTGACAATATTATTAACAAGTTTTTTTCGAAGATTTGGATCGAGCAATGGTCTGTAAAGTGAAATATAGAATAAATTCATATTTTAGACCCAGAACAAACTCTGTAGGCTTAAGGTAAGGCACCATTGCATATTTGATGCTGGAATTTCAAAAAAATATTTTCGAGAAAAACAAATTTAAAGTTCACAAGTGCATTTTAAACAAGTGCAATATTTTTTTTTATGAAAAAACTGATATAAGCTTTTGCCGCTTTTTCATATTCAGGCCTTACTTCGCGGTGATGCTGAGGGAACTTAATTTTATTTTTTTCAAACTAAATTTAAGTTTTAGCTTGAAAATGCTGCTGATTAATTGTAGGTTATTATCTGTTTTGAAAGATGCACAGTTTCTATGACTTTCAGATAAGATTTTATAAATTTAAGTGACCTTAATTCTGCCTAAAATCGTAGATGCAAATATAAAACTTACTTGTTATAATTTTTAGCATCATAACGGTGCATGACCTGCATTGCAGCTAAGGTCTTCAGCTTTGGATTCTTTTTTCGAAGTTTGTTGAATTCTGTGTAACCATTAGTCTTTAAATCGTCATATGGATCAACAATTTTAACAGAACCGTCTGCATTTATTCCAACAAACGAGTAAAATAGGTGAGTGCAAAGATGTACATCAATAGCATTTATAAATGGTCCTCCGATATCACCTGGCACGTATATCCTATAGTAGCAACCAATGATTTCTGGAAAATAATAATTAAATATTTAGTTTCAATAACTGCAATTATGATAATGCACTTTCCTTTTTCATGCTTAATCAATACAAAATGATATATTACTTACTCCCACACTCTTTAGCAGGTTCTTTGGCAGGTACTGGCAGCTTACTGCCTAAAGCAGAAGCTGAGCATATTCCAAGAAATAGTATCAACTTATGCATCTGCAAATAATTAATTCGGAATATTTGTGATTTGTTTTTAGCGTTGATATTTATTTTTACGGAATACACGTCATTTATTATCTACAATAATGTTATATACAAAGGAATGATTACCATTTTTGGAGGACAATTATGGGTCAATAAAAATTTAAATAACTGATGTTCTTATCCTTTCAAAGTATGACCTAGTTTAATTGATACTAGTCTTATTATTTTTTTGTACTGTGAATCATATTTTATTATTATTAAACAGCAAAAAAGCAGGTAAACAGTAGATTTAAAACATATTTTTAGATTAGAAATATCATCTGAATTTATGAAGTTTAAAAATCTTAAATTCTATTGTTAAACCAATAGTAATACAGCTGAGAATAATTAAACGCACCTTTACTTTTTCAAAATGTTCTTGAAGAATTTCGAAAGAATACAATACTCTGGTTGAATGCGGAAGCCTTTTTATACTCTCTTTTACATCTACAAAAGCACTCCATTACTTCGTCGTCATTACTGAGGATTTTTCATATCTCAAGTAAATATTGCCATCGTTAGGAAATAAGACTTAAGGTAAGTGATAAATTATTCATGTTTATACTTCCTTATGTGATGTACTGAAAAAACATTGTTTATTTTAGGAATGAATCTATTTGATGTAACAGTTTTTTGTCAAAAACAACTTTAGGTTCTGCAAAACTTGCATTTAAAGTAATAATTTATCACGAAAATGATTAATTACAACTATGCATTGTACATGTTGCATTAATGTATAATGTCCAGCTTGAAACCCAAGGCAAAAAAACTATACATAGTTTGTACAAAGTAAAAAATTACTAATTTTTTTAGTTATTTGATATAAAAAATGTATGAAACTAAAAAAGTTAAAAAAAATATTTGCCGCTATGTATAGTTTTTCGACTTCAGACAAAATTTAATCCATCAAAAAGTTAATATTTCGTAAATTTCGCCAGAATCTTGGTTATTGTCTTGTTTTTTTCTTGTGAAAAATATTTTATCATTTCGAGTCAATAAGAAAATTATTTATTGTTTGCACACTCTTTCTTGAATATCGGCTTCACATAGGTAAAATTTGTTATTTGTCGATGTTATACCACGAAACCTAATTATATACTTTTAATTATTTTACTAGCTATTATGCTTGAAAATCATATTACATTCATCTCATTTAGTGCAAGCATTATTTTAGTTTAATTCTTAGGACAGTATATTCAGTCCAATTCACAAAGCAACCCGAAATGTCACTAGGCGTGTTTTATTAGAAATTAATTTTTGGTAACATTAAAACAAATTTACATAAAATACACAAATGCCAAATTTTTCTTAAAAATTGTATCAAGTTGTTGAGTTTTATTTATTTCAGAACGTTCATGCTTCTAGAAACTAATTGAGAAATCTGTTTGAAAGCTGCAGATTCGTTTTCTCGCAAAAATCCTTTCAGAATGTTTAGTTAAAATTTTTCGTCCTGGATGCTACATTTTCTTTGTGGTATTAATTTGTCTACTGACAATTTTACTTACCATTTTACTTAATTTCACTTTCTTAACATCTGAATGGCTGTAAAATTTCTAAAGTGAAACCATGCAGCAGCATTAACTTTATCTATAAATATCGAAGTGTCTAGATACACTGAAAATGTTTCTCCTACGCTAGAAATTATAAGAAATGGCATTGAGTTTTTTTAATTTCAATTTAAACCAGACATTACTACAGACAGTAACCTGATTAATAACATCGATAAAAAAGGCGTACTGATTATTGCAAAAAAATGTAAAAAAAATTCTAAGCTATTTTATTTTAAAGACTTTACTAGAATAGGAGGCCGACTTCATGCTAAACTTTCTCTTTTGTCACGAAAGTTCTGTAATGCTAAAAGGTTTTAAATATACAAAATTATGAATCTATAGAATTATCAGTCTGTAATAAGAAGATAAGATTTTGATAATATCAAAATTTCTAAATTGACATAATCCTTACTATTTTTCTCATCCTCATTTCCATAATCCTGACTATTTACGAAAACGACCACTTCACTATGTAGAGCAAAAGCGACACTTTATTGAATATCAAGTACCAAAAATGCTCAGGGACGGTGGAACCGAACACACAGAGTCCCCTTTCAGCTCACTGCGGAGCACTACAAAATTTTTAGGGAGGCTACCTGGAGGGCGCTCGAAAGAGCGTGTCCAGATCAATAACCAAAATTCAAGACATTCTTCTGCAGAAAAGGGGTCTTTATATTGGTCGCAGCCAACCCAGCGGCTAAAGCTTGGCTACACAATACAGTGTTCGACACAAGGCCCTGGGCAGTCGCAGGCCTAAAAGTAGGTGGGGTTGAGTGAAGAGGACCCTTATCATCTTACATGAGGCAAGTCTCTCTGCGGCAAGTCACACCTGCGTCATGTCACAACTGCGGCATCTCTATGCATCGGCTTCTCCCGTGGTCAAACTCTTC
>JAUELO010420267.1:0-14195 GCA_032357855.1 Amphibolips quercusostensackenii | reverse complement strand
TTTTGTGACATGTCACAGGGGTGCCTTTCCGTCCCCACGAGACTTTAGAAAAGGGTAGGGGTTTAATCATCATTATGTCTGTGGCCAGTCACAGGGTTGCCTTCCTGCCCCCACGAGACGTTGGAAAGGGGTATGATTTTCAGCAACATTATTTCTGTGACAAGTCACAAAAGTGCCTTCCCGTCCCCTCGAGACGTTGGAAAAAGGGTAAAGGTTTAATCATCATAATTTCTGTGACCAGTCACGAGGGTGCCTACCCGCCGCCACTAGAAGCTGAAAGCGGTAGGAGGTTGACCAACATTCCCCTACGAGACGTTGGAAAAGGGCAGGGGTTTAACCAACATTATTTCTGTGGTCAGTCACAAGTATGCCTTCCCGCCCCTACGAGATGTTTTAAAGGGTTAGGGGTGTAAACTTTGTAAAAAACAGTGTGTGTCAGTAAGGTCACACGGCAGAACGGAAACATTTTTCTTTCCTTTCCCTTTTTTGAAGGGAAAAGGAGAAAAGCTTCTCTTCCCCCTTTACACCTTTTAAATGAAAAAGGGAAAAGTAAGAGAAACACAAAGAGATTTCTCGATACACACCCTATCCAGTTATGTGGTCGCCCGTTCTTCTCAATTCACTCCTGTCCCAAAAAAAGTTTCACTTCAAAATTACGTAATTTTTCTATGCTTCAACATTAAAAGTTATATTTACAGGTATTTTCATGCGCATGTTTGTAATCAGCGCAGCAAAATACATCAGTATACGATAAAAAAAATGTTGTAAACATAACATTTTTCTTTTTAAAGACGTGATTTTTTGAAGTTTTTACGTTAAAATTTTTTTTTAAAATTTTTATGGCCATATTCGTAATCAGTGAATAAAAGTACATCGCTTTATGCTTTTCAAATCTTTACACGCGAGAGGCAAAAAACAGCTGTTAAGAATCAATCTTGCCGGCGCCGGTAACGAACAATGTTGCCGGCGCCGACAAGATTGATTGTTGCCGGCGCCGGCAGGCTAGCCACTACGTAAAAATTTCGTAAAACGATTTTAACCATAAGCTTCACTCATCGAAAACTGAAGTTTCACCAAGTTTAATTAAAATCAGGAAATGAATTTATGTCGCATTGTTTCAAATCATATAAAAATGCACTTATTTTCAATAATAAATAATGATTAAGAGTAAGAAAAAATGTAGCCTACAATATTTGAAAGTTTGAAATTACCTTTAATTTAAAAAACGTGATAAAGAAATAAAATAATAGTAAAAATGCTTAATATTGAAATAAATATGTCATAGTCATAGGTCAAAGTTATTTTCTTATGAAAAACTATCTGGCGAAAACGGTGATCATATGTACTCATTTATTTTAATTATTAATTTGATTTAATTTTACGAAATTGATAAAAGACTTTGGTAGATCTTTCGGATGGTGCCATCCAGCTTATTTATTTTAACAGATTTGGGTAATTAAGATCGCAAGCAGTAGAATTATGGGTCCTTAGTATATAAATTTTTTTTAAGCCTGCTCTTATGTAATAAATCTTATAATCGCGTTTATTATATTCAGATGGTATAAATTATATAACAAAGGCCAAAGACTTTGACAAAATAAATCTTGCGATAGCAAACGACCGTACGGAAAAAGAGAGAAAATTAAAACGCCAAGGAAAGGTTTCCCTTCTCAAGGCCAAAAGATAAAACGCAAAAATATAATGCAAACTTATCTGGATAGATAGTAATCTGAAGGAAATCGGAAGAAGTCAACCTGCTATTGAGATAGAAGCTGTTGTTCAATGCATTCAGGCTATATTGTCTGCAGAACTGCAACTAAAAACAAAACTAAAGGAGGATTGTTTTTAGCTTTAAATGAAAAATTATACTCTGTAGAAAAAACATCTTTTTATTACTACTGGAAACATATTTTCTAAAATAAGATTTTAAAAGTTTTTTTCTCAATAATTATTTGATAATCATAAAAAATAGAAAGTATGTTATCAAATTAAATTGATTAAAATTGGAATTTTTACGTTCTTTTAGGAAGTACATATATTTAAGACTATTATTTTTTGGCATAAAGATAGTGCATCAATTTATGACTATCAGCTTAACTCTCCCTGACACGACGAATCGTATAACGTCAAGGCCTCAGGTTTACGAGGTACAAATATATTATATAAATTTATGTACATTGGTAGAATATTCATTAAAGTTACACTAGTTACAAATTTCCTATATTAAGACGAAGAGATGATGATCATTATTACTGCTTTGTTCGTCAATTTAGCAGTTATTGCTAATTCGATTGGTAAATATAAAATAATATAAGTGTGATTGCTAAAAAGGAGAAAGCCCCTTTAAAAAAAATAAGAATTGGAATATCCCTGAACCTTAATTTTTTATGAGAGGTTGTCTAATATTGAGTAGCAAGTGCGAGAAGTTGACTATTCCATGAGTGTGAAGTTTGTAACACTTGCGAAGTTCACAGAAGTTGCAATCATCTCATCTTTGGATCGATTCCAGCTCGTATTTGTCTCGGCTTTAATTTACCTATAATACTTTTTCAAGTTACCTCTAGATCGTACAGCAAACTTTACTCTAGTGCGAAACTACGTACTTTCCGCACTTATAACACAAAATAAAATTATTTTCAATTTGAAACTGTTCAGAATAAAATCCCCTTTCTCTAAACAGATGCAAACTTGATAAAGTATCAGAATCACTATTTAGTCGTCCTGATTTATATTTTTGATTATTAAAATTCAGCAAACCTCATCTTTTTTCTTAAACAATTAGAGTCACCGGAAAGATTGTCGACTCAAGTCCACGACGCAACAGGTCCACCCAGTACGTCCGGAAGGAATTTCGAAGTATCAACCACTAACAAACTTTTTAAAGAGCAGAAATCATTTGAGAAGGTTTGTCATTACGACGAAAAAGGTATTTTCTACGAGGAAAATAATCACTATTATCCAGTTCATCCAGGTATTCATTTCTTAAAAGAACATGGTTTAATCATTGGAAGACCCGTCGATGGTTTTATTGCTCCAATATATAATAGTGATCGCAAACCTGTCATGGCGGATGAAAATAACCATAACCTGCAATATATGGTTGACGAAGGAGACGCTCAGGAGGTTCGGGTGCATTATAGGGCCATAAGTACCCCACATGAGCATGAAGTAAATGTTCTGCCACATGATCGTCAATTAGAGGTTCAATCTTCGTCTTCAGCTAAAAATGTCGGAAAATCCGGAAAACTAAGAAATAAGGAAAAACCGTGATCTTAAGTGAAAAAAAATTACTCAAAGAAGCGGCGAACGCCTTTAAAAACAGCTTTGTACACAAAGAAAAGTAACCAATGAATCAAGGAAACATCCGTACGAATAAGGAGGATACAATATATATGTTTTTATTCAAGAAAAATTTTCTCGTTTTAAGGTAATGTACTCGAATAATAGAACTTGAGTTTCTTTAAGCGTTTCTTCTTTCAAGTTTCTTCTTGAGACTGAAAATATTGCATGAATCAAGAAAATATTGTATCAACTAAATTCGTACTGATATTTTCTTCATTTGATGTTCATTTTTTGCCGTTTAAGCTACTAGAAAATATTATTTAAAATATAAAAATGTTATATTTTTATTTTAAATTATCTTTTTGAAAACTGAGGATATAGTTATTGTTAATGCTATCTATAGGATTTCACTACGGAAATATTTGGATAACATAAGCTCAAACAATGAAAAAATTAATTTAAGTTTTGATGTAGCATCTACAGTTTCAGAAGTCACTTGAATTGATGTGAAGGAAAGTCAAATGTCTTGGAACCCTTGAACTTCTAACACCTGTAACTTCAAAAAATGTCAATTATTATATTCAGAGCTAGCAAATAAGCGATACGGCAACACCACACATGTTTCAGAATTCTGGTACTCCCTAATCACATACGATATAACGTTTGTATAAGCATATAAGTCAACAATGCCCATATGTAATATTCTACTCATGAAAGCCAAACACACAAACTAATTAATGTATTATGCAATAAAAATACGTATATTTTTACATTTGGTAACTCTTAATTTGTTTATATTAAACGACACATTCGCACAGAGCTAAAACAACTTTATGGCGACGCCTTGACTAAAAAATGGAAGATTAAACATTTCAGCTAATCTGACACCTGATGAATTTGCTCACTACTTGATAAAAAAAACAGTTTAAATAACAATAGTAGTCAGAAAAGTATTTCATATTGTTCAATGTGTACAAGCCGTGGTTATTTTTCGAGAAATCAGGGAATGATACATGCAGCTTCCAATTTTCAAAGAAAATAAAAAATTCTTTCAACCCCACGAACACACATTATCTCAAGCATGGGCATTATAACAAGCTGTAACACTCTTGTTCCCTTAATGTATTTCTTTGTTGAGAAATGGTTAAAAATGTTACTAAACCCAGTTGAAGGGTCCACACGTAATATAATGATGCCTACAACAACGCCTATACGAGAAAAAACGAACGCTACCTCATTGGCCATTAGTTGTATATATTCACAGACTGATCTAGATAAATTATGGGGCCAGATAATGTGCAAACCTGAAAAGCCAATAGTTTTTAATACCTTAGGAAAAATTCTTGACAGTATTTACAAATTTTGGAACGACCAGTGCAGGTTCAATCGGGATTAATATAATAATTAGGGGCATTACACCCATAGCCGATATTATAATTTATTATTATGCTCTACATTCAGGTTTTTGAGGGTGTATTACCTACTTGGCGCACTTTAGGATTAATTAAATAATCTTTTATTACATCTACGTAGAAATCTAGACTTGCACCTGTAAATACAGGGATTAAAATCGAAATAGCATCCGCTAAAGTACTGATGGGAAGCTAATTAGAACCGATTTTAATGTCACTAATTCATTACCAGGTACGCCCGCTTACTAAACACACTCACATCTAAATTCATCTTTTTAACTAACAGAATTAACCGAAATTTAAAGTTCTTAATTTGTTTAAAGGTGCAGCATAACTTTTTTCTTCGACAAATATTTTTAGTTCTAGTTCATTTTCATCTTCGCATTTCTCTTGGTCGATTTCATCAGAATCTTCAAGATCTGTATCGCTTTTGACTATTAGTTGAACTAGTAAATACGGTGCACCTCCAATTAAGATGTTAAAAATACATCTGAAGTGCATGCTATCTGAAGAGAAATCTTTGTCTGCAGATTCAATTAGTAATTCTGATTCTCCCATAAGTATAGTATTTGAAACAGCACTATGTAAGGGTATTTCCTCTATTATTTTTTCATTCCGTACTCTATTAAAATCCTTTTAAAATAATTTAGCAACAATCTGTCTGGAATCACATCCTTTGGATGGAATTAGATCCAATATTATTGATTCGAGAACCCAATCTTTAGTGATAAAGTGTCCTATTTTAAAGTAATTTCTGCAAAATAAGTATTTAAAATTATCTAATATACATTACAAGTTTAATATTAAATTTAATGTAAGGATTGATTTCTTAAGCGTGCTAACTCAAGAAACAAAGTTTTCCCATCAAACTGATACTTTTGCAATTTTTGTCGGATATCATTTTCTAGAAATTTTAAAATCCTTTATTATTCATTAAAAATTTTGTTCAGTACATTTTTGATAGGTTCTGTACTGGTGGCAACCAACCCAATATATTTTTTTAGCTATTAGAACTCCAGATAAAAAACTTTTTTTTCGATACACTCTTTGGTTATGAAATATTATGTTCCATATATGTAATTTTCGTTAGTTTAGTTAATTCTTTACTTATTTTGTAGGCAATGATGTTTTGATATAAAAAATAAGTATTAGTTATATTAATCCCTTAAGGGAGTTGCAATTTTAGTTTCAGTCTCGAAATTCAATGTTTGCATTATTATTACAAATATATCATGCATATTATTGTTTTCTTAATATTAACGCATATCGCCCTAAAAGAAGGGGTTTCGATAAGGTCCTTTATCGCCTTCCTTCTGAATAATATTTTTGAAAGTTTTTTATCGAGATCATTCTTATTTTTGTTTTAATGTGAAAAATATAAGGCTTCCAAAACTACATATACTTTTTATGTTACTCGATAGGAGCCTTATGAAAAAAACGCTAAACTTCGCTTGTTTTGCAAAAATACGCAATTTTTGTAGTTTTTGTGTTATTTATGTAGTTATTTCGTATAGAGCACAACCGAGTAACAAAACGATTTTTCACATATATGGTGCACAAATACATGAGCTACTATATACATAGAAATCGTCCTCTTACTACATTGCTCTTATAGTAAAAAATAAATAAATTGAATCTTGGATAAAATTTAATAACATACTAATTGACTGATTTTGTTATATTTTCTTTCCAAAACTTCAACTTAGCTCCGAATCTTCTTCTAGTAGTAAGAGACGGGTGTTGACGATGGTTCTTTTTGGCTTTCTCATTCGTTGTGATTCCAGTTCCATAACTTACAAATTCTGCTACCTTATTTTTGACATCTACGCGAAATGTCAAACTCAAACTGTAAACATTATCGAGAATATTGCCCGATCATGCTTACATATTCAATCGGGACTGAATGAGATTGAACAATTGAAAAACAAAAATTCTTCTCGATCACAAAAATATCTTGAACACGAGCAATATCAAGCGGGATCTGATAAATTCTCGTTTCAGCGTGCATCTGTATTAAAATTCTCGTATCGGAATGTAGCACTATGCTATAAAAATAGTAGAAGAGAAAAAAAAGGATTTCTAGTAAAATTTTGGAAAAGATAAAACAGAGATATAGAAATATGGAATGCATGACATATATTAAAAAATATATCCAATATATTTAATAATAAACTCAAACCCCAATGACGTATGAAGATCAATCCAAGATTTTAAAAGACTTTTACCTAAATAATTATTTAATAAAAATTAAATAAAAATCTTGAAAAGTATATTATTAAATGCAATGAATTGTCTGTAGACTTAATTATTATCTGTGTCACGATAAAAAAAATATCGTGAAGATCTCAAACTTAGAAATACACACAAATTATAACGACGAATCATATAAGAAAAAATTAATAGTATGTATTAAGATTTTTGTGCTCTGGTAGAATATTCATTAAAGTTACAATAGTTACGAGGTGCTTGTATTTAGACGAAAAAATAATCATCCTTATTAAAACTCTGTTTATTGATTCAGCAGTTTTTGTTAATTCTACTCGTAAATATATAATAATATGAGCATGATTGCGAAAAAGTCGACCCTTTTAAGTTATAGTCACTTTCTCAATTTATTTTAATTCATACAATTTTTATAATAATATTTTAGTAAAAAAACTTATATTAAAACACAATATATTTAACAAAGTTTAAAAATTTGAGAGGATTTTATTCAGAAATGGCAAATTGAAAAGTATGATAAATATTCTATTGTACAACGTTGCCGAAGTACAACCTTAGAATTTAAGTCAGTATCCATATTTCCTTATGAATGTGACAATGTGATCTGTAATAGTCATGAAAAAGTATATCGGTTTAAAGTACCAGATTACTCTACGGTGGTAATTTTTTCATAAATTTTCTAAAATTTTCAAAAATATTGTTTTTATTGTTCTTCAAGTGAAAAATTTCTTCCATTCTTTACAAAAAATATTATGTGCAACAGAAGCACGAAGTAGACTATGCAAACTCTCACAAAGTTAAAATTTAAAATTTCTTTCTCCCAACAAATGATATTTTATAATAATATCAGTCTCACTTTTTTCGCTTCAATTCATATTTTTTTTGTAATAAGACTTATCAATTTTTTTTTCTTGCATAATCAGGTTCACCGGAAAGATTGCGCAATCAGGTCTACGTCCCGGATGGTCTAGCGAGTACGTCCGAAAGGAAGTTCGAAGAAGTATCATCTACTAATAGATGTATGAAAGAGACTCGTAAAATAGAGAAAAAAAATTTGTCATTACGATAAAGAAGGTATTTTCTACGAAGGAAATGGTCACTATTATCCAGTTCGTAGAGGTCTTACTATTCTAGAATACCGTGGTTGTATCCTCGGAAGATCCAAACTCAGGAAGTTCGAAAGTATCACATGTCGGAAAGTATCCCACCAGAATTTCATTTAGTAAATCTTCTAGTACCAGATGGACATGAAGTAAATGCTCCATCACATAAACGTAAAATAAAAGTTTTACCACATGAACGTGAAGTAAAAGTTCTACCACATGATCGTGAAGTTAAGGTTCGAACTTCTGCTTTAACAAAAAAACCTGAAGAACGAGACAATAAAAAAACTGCGGTTTTAAGTAAGAAATAAGAAGGATACAATCTATTCGTTTATTTAAGAAAAATTTTTTTGTCTGTAGACTGGAAACTAATTTTCAAATTGACTGACTCGAAATGATAAAAACTTCTTTCATATTCTGGAACTATTTCAATTTTATTGTAAAATAGTCCCTCAAATTTTCAAAAGTATAGAAAAATTCTTTTTCCCAAGCAAAAAAATGTTGAATTTCAATAGGCACCCTGTTGATGTACACTTTAATGTTACTTCCTTATCATAATTCTGAAATTAAAGAATATTTTTAGGGACTGTCTTTGTTTTTTTGCGTATTTTTAATGACACTTTTCATATTAGTATTTTCTTACCAGTAGCCTCGTAGCATATGAGTATCACGATGACAAAAACTTACCTGAAACAAAAAGAATTGATTATTAATAATGAATTAGCTCATGTAATTTTATTCTTGTATAATCGTCTACCCGCTTAAAGAAAAAAGGTCAGTACTGAATATATTTAATAAAGTAATTTCTGTGTTTTGAACAACCAAATGTAAAATAAAATAGGTTTTAAACTTAGCTTTAAGAACTTACAATAGTCTGAAAATTGTTGGTAATTTTGACAGATTGAGGTAATTATAATTGTAGGCAGTAGAATAATAAGTCCCTGGATTATACAATTTTCGTCAAGTATTTTTATCTACAAAATTTTTCATTGCATAAATACGTATCTGACCGTTTTTAACATGTTTACGAAATTTATTACTGATAGATTTGCTAAAAAGAAATCATTTGAAAGTTTAAATTAATCGCGGATATAGGTTAAGAAGTGCACGAAAAAGAAATCATGACAATAATTTTAGATAAATCAAATTTGAATTTAATGAAATGTTTAAAATCCAAAAGTTGAATAAGTTATCCTGCTACACCTGGTACAACAAGACTCCTAAGCAGTTATTGATGGAGAGCCCTCATCCTAAAAACGAACTAAAAGACAAGTAGCCATTGTATACACACGCCACACTTGATAAGGAAATTATTAAGCATCATCAATTAACGTTAATTATAATCAATCAATCAATCAACTAATATTGGATGGCCTATATCGGGGTTGATCCTGTAGAACGATTGAGACATTTTGTGTATTGCGACTTTGTTTGGTCATCTCCATGTGGTTATACGTCTCGACCACTAAAATACAACATTTTTTAACTTAGTAAGATAAGAAGCGAACCAGAAGCTAGCTCTTGACTCAAATAAAGGCAACGAATTTACAAACAAAATGTAATTCATGTAGGAAAAGTAAAAATATAAATAGAAAAGATAGTAATTTATTCAAAACAATAATAGCGGTTTCCAGATATAAAGGCTTTTTGATGATGATATAAGACCTTCCCGGATAAGACATATAAGTCTTGGTTTATGTGTCACTGCCAAAAAATCTTTCGCAGTAAGTCTTACGGGGTGTAAATAATCAAGGTATATGGACTTGAAGCAAGAAATACGGTTTGTAGTAAAATTTTAAAAGAAACTTAAACAAAGTAATAGGCCCCACGTAATAAGTTTGAGGAAACATTTAACAATCATTCTACAATTTTGTATTTTTCTTTGTCACATTTTCTTGTGACACAAGCGAATTACAATATATTGTATACTGCACAAAATTGATTAAGTTAGTCTGAATACCCAAAAACTTCGAATCGTACTGATATCCACATACAAGTTACCATTTTTAGGAAAGGTTCAGATAAATAAATTAAAATTAAAGATGAAGAAACCAGAATAAATAAAATGAATACTATTAATATTTTGATCATTGCCTTTCAAAAGTTTACCTCAAAAGCTATAATTCCACAATTGGCGTATGAGTAAGAATTAAAAATGACAAGATTATCATTTAAGCTAATGTAAACAAAGATAAAGTGTTGCGTATTTGTATTGTGTGTATACTTTAACCTTCTTAAATCGGCCACTATTTAAAAGATAAATGAATTATTATCTAACTTCTATGGTTCGTAATCCCCAGATGATATAAACTTCGGCCGCCAAATATATCAAGCTAAGTGCTGAGCACATAGATTTTAGGCTCCGCCTGCTAGCGGTTCTAAATAAATTTACAAAATTAAAATGATTGTGTTTTTCGAGATTGATAACGCTATAATTTGAAAACGGTTAATTGTACAAAAAAGTGTAAACAGAAAAAGTCTCATCTTGGTTCATATTTTCTGAAAAATATTTCACGGAATCATTTATTCATGAATAATGTATTAGAGTATGACGATGATTATCGTAATTCTTGAAAATTAACTGATAAAAAATAATATTTAAGTTTGAATGTTTTGAGGATTAATCTTCTTTGTATCAATGAATTGCACTGATGGAAAAATTGGAAATATTTTTTTGTAAAGTTGTTTGTGTTTAAAGAGCCATGTTTCTGAGAGAGAACCGCCCACATATGAAATATATTTAAAACATTTATGAGATACGTGCATTGAGACAAGTAAGAAGTTCCATCTTTCCAATTCTTCATTGTGCTTTTTTTAACCCATTAAATGAGAAAAATAGAATCCATTCTTATCCTCTTCCAAAAAAAATTTAATATGGAGAAATACATCCTTAAATCAAATTAGAAAACGATTTGTATTATACTTGTCAGAAACACCCATTATGTAAGAAATTCGAAACATGTGATAAGACTTAGCATGAAAATACATTACCTGCTCGGAGATAACCATCTTTATTCAAACTTCATCGTTAAAAAACAAATTAAAATAGTAATACAAAATATGTAAAATCATTTTTTGCTACAACTTTGTGAGGGGACATGACAAAGGAATGACGTAACGTCACCAATCCAGCGCTATAAAAGCTTTTTACTTCGTCATTATTTGATTAACGTCAAATACAACTACTAAAAATTGCGATATTGAATGGAGTTTATTTAGAATCTTAGTTTTTTGTTAGTTTAAAACGTATGTTTAGAAGTATTATTTATCTGCATAAAGATTGTACATCAGTTGGTATGTATCATCTCAACTTTCAGTTTCACCTAGTGGTTTAGAATTGAATTTTTGCGGCTAAATCAGACTACAGGTCACAATTTTTATAAGATTTTGTTTCTCCAAAATTCCATGTGAGCAAAAAGCGTTGTTTTCAGAAAATACATTAATTTAACCTGGAAAAAATTCTTCTTCTTAACTGATTACCCGGTAAAATCAATGCATTCACCATTGAAGTACGTAGATAATCAATTTGACGAGTAACTTAATTGTTAAAAAAAAAGTATAAGCAATTACTCAAATGTGCGATTTTAATAAGGCAATAATTTATTCTTTACTATAATTGCTGAAATTTCTTACGAAACTGTCATCCATTTACAAAATATCAACAAAAATTTTTTTTTGTTCCTGTTACAAACAAAGTCCATAAACAAATACTCAAATTTGACATTTTGCTATAAAAAAAATATTTTTTTCAGGTTTAAATAATGCTTTTTTTCTAAAAACCATATTTTTTTCTATGCTTGTTGTTTACATAGAATTTTTCAAAAAAAAAGGAAAATGTGCCTTGAGGGAACACCAAGGAACTTAATTAGCTTAAATTAAAAAAAAAACATCTTAATCAGAAAAAAATATGACCTGTAGACTGATTTATCCACAAAAATGTTACAAAGACGAATAAGTTAGCGACTACGAGGTATAATGATTCTTATACATTCTAAGAATATTCATTAAAGTTACACTCGTTACGAATTAGTTGTATTAAGACGAAAAAAATATGACACTTATTGCGACTCTGTTAATCAATTAAGCAGTTTTTGCACATTCTATTGGCAAATATATAATATAGGTCTAATTGCCTTTAATCCATACCATTTTTTTGTGAAATGAGAAAATTAGAAAAATTAAATCGATTTAAATCCTCTTCTAAAAAGTTAAATGTGTTAAAACACAATCTTAAATTAAATAAAAAAACGATTTGCATAACACGTGTCAGAACGACCCATTATGCAAAAAATTTAAAACATCTGATAAGATTCATCACGAAAATACATTACCTCTTCTGTGATTACTAACCTTATTTAAACTTTATTGTTTAAAAACAAATTAAAATAGAGATAAAAAATATGTAAAATCATTGTTCTCCACAAGATTATCTGTAGAAATCAGCAATAATGACGTACAGTGATAATTTCAGTATTTTAAAAATCTTATTACTTAATAACTGTTAGCTAAAAATTAAACAAAAATATTGTAAAGTATGTTATTTTCCTGCGCGAAGATTGTACATCAATGTACACTTATAATCTTAACTCTCTGAGTCACAACAAACCAAATAGCGTCAAGGTCGCAGATTGATACAATTCAAATATATTAGCAATACGCATTAGAAAACAACTAGTACGTATAAAGATTCTGATGGATTGGTAGAATACTTATTAAAGTCACAGTAGTTACGAATTACTTTTATTTTAGACAAGAAAATTATGATCCTTAAAAGGACTCTATTTGTCGAATTAGCAGTTTTTGCTAATTCTAGTGATAAATATATCTCGATCTCGAAGTAAAAATTTTAAATGTAAAATATATCGTTAAATTTTTATTTGAATGTTACAATATGATCTTTTCTAGTGAAAGCATCTTAAAAACAAAAAAATATTCCATATTCTTTCTTCTACTGTCGTAAATAGTAGTTATAAAACAGTTATACAATAGTACATTGTGTAACAAGTGCGATAAGGTAATTATTCCATAACTGTAAAGTTTGTAACTCTCTCTACCAGCTTCGTCTTCGACTCATGTTGTAATATGAAATCAAGTTCATGCAAGTTCGTTTAAAGTATCATGTTACGGGCCAGAGTATGAAGAATCAGGGTTGGGTTTCTCCGTATATAAAATAAAACCCATTGTTATTGATTTTGACTTTTTAAAATATAATATACAAGCAGGCCGTCATCAAGCATCACAAAAATATTATGGAATTCTATGCAATGATTTTAGAGAAATAAGGGAATATAAAAAATAGACAGTGTTGGCATCGTAACCATACAAGATCAGCAGAAATTCGTGTTTGTTATGAGCAAAGTATTTTGTACGGTTAATTTCGAAACAAATAGTTGGCTATGCGTCAACTTTGGTTACATTATTATTAGTTACATGTACTTTAATAATAATCGAATTAGATAGAAAAACATCATGCCTAAATTAAAACTAAAATATCTTCGATGTTACACTGAATTAATTTGTTATAACACTTATCTGGTTAGAAAACTTTTAGTATTTTACCTGACTTCATAAAGAAATGTAAAATAATGATAATTGGAAGGTTAGAACTCAAAACAACTTTTTAAACCAATTTCCGAATTTTAAAGTTTGATTCAGAATTTTGCTAAACGTTTAAAACTAAAACAGGCTCTCCTCAAAAGTTGCCGAAGATACTTGAAAGAATACAATGTTTGCGCATGCTCATCTCACAGTAAAGGAGTTTGGCACTTCACTCACACTTCATAGACACGAAAAATCGCCATTGTCATGTATGGGTTGCAAAAAAAATACAATGTCATTACAAATTTGTGAATTGGTGGAATACTTGATTAATCTTATAATTGAATTTATAAACTAAATCAAATAAATAAATGGAGTGGATCTCAGAATACGTATCAAATTAGGTATGAGATTAATGCATAGTGATTAACATTAAGTGACTAATTAGTAGCTCTTGTGCATATCAGGGTAAAAATAATGTAGAATAATATAATAGATTTAATGCTTTCACGATGATTCATTATAATAAAGGAGTTACTTTTGGTTACAATTGTGTGAAAAACTACGAATCTTGCCGACGTTTCGTGAACGTTGCAGTTCACTTCTTCAGAGCTAACCTGAAACTGAAGTTTCAAGT
>JAUELO010420163.1:0-14195 GCA_032357855.1 Amphibolips quercusostensackenii | reverse complement strand
ATAGTTGCGCTTTATGAAAAAGTTATTTTCAAAAACCCTAAAGTATCAAGCTAATTTCAAGCATATACGTATTGAATTTCAATACATTCAAATTTTATTTTCAGTAACAATTAAATTGATGTTTTTGCAAAAAAAATGTATCTAGTTTTATTATCTTTTTCTGTCTTTATCTGTTTTCTATTTTATACACTTATCTATAATAAGACGAAGAAACTGATGGTTGAAAATATTTTTTTTTGTTAAGCTTTTTTGTGTTATTTATTATACAAAAAGGCTTTGTCAGAAATTATGTCCATCAATATATTTCTAAAAATTATTGGAGAGGGACATTAAGCCCGAAAGGCTTTGTCAGCATTTCAAAAAGTTCGGTTGTCAGTAAATTTTATAAATTATTTTTTAAAAACTTTTAATTATATATTTTATTATCCACGTAGATGATTCTCTTTATGCGTAACTGTATTTTATTATTTATTTTATCTTTGTTGGTCTTTAAAATTCAGCAAGAAATTTGTTTAGTTATTGCGAAATAACCTTCGAATGGATTTATCACGTTTTCTTCGATATCTCCTTGAATAGTATGTGTAATGTTATGTAAAGGTTGACACAATGATACAAATTTCTATGATTTCATCACAATACTTGCATTTCTAATGTTTTAACCTTCAAGTTTTTGCAAGTTTAATCAGTATTTGTAGAAGATAATCAGGGGCATTAAAATGCTTTATCTTCATTAAAAATTAGGACAGAGTAAGATGTGATTTAAAGACAATCATTTGTTGATTTGTCGGAAAAATGTCTTTTTTATTGTTAATTAATGGTATAGATAATATAGGAAAACATACAGAAATTTAAAAAAAATTATTATTTTATTGTATTTATGTTTCATATTGAAATAAAATATCATGCAAAAAATTAGTATGTCTTTCTCGCATATATAAAATTGTAGTACCAGAAACTAATGAAGTGACAAAATCAAAAATTAAATAAATACGACATCCGGTTACTATTATTACCACAATACACTAAGAAGAAAGCTGACTTAAATCAAAGAACTGTTGTACTAACTACATCCAATAAAATATTTGATGGAAGAAAATTTTTCTTGTTTCAAATAATAATGTTCGTCAAATAAAAAAGTTATTCTGTTCACAAGAACTTTTGATTAGAAAAATATTGTATTGGCCGTAATCTTTACAACATTATTTCAATTTAAGTAATCTTTCTTGTATGTTTTTATGAAAAACACACGAGTTTAAGCATTATTCTTTTCTCCTGACTTTTTGTTAAAGGAATTTTGTTAAATTCACCTCAAGAAACACAACAACAATCTTTGATTTTTTGTGTAAGGTTGAAAGAAGCACATTTAAAAAAATTTTAAAACCATTATTAAGAAAAAAAACTTTAAAAAAAATTTTTTTTCTCATGACCTTATTTCATGCAAATGCGTGCGCTTGTTTTAAAATCCGGTTACAGACTGTAGGGGATAATTGATAAGGATAATTTTTTATGTTTTAAATATCAAAAAAGTAAGTTAATGTAACAAATTGAAAATATTTTAAAAAATGCAAAACACGCGCAGTATAAATAAGTAAAGTATTTTCTGCATAATCTTTTTTTATATAAATATTTCATGCTAGTACTATGTGCCTAGCATACGTTTCGCATAAGTGCTACGTACATTTAATACATTACAGAAAATTTATTTGTAATATTTCATAACGTCTTTAATGGAATGTTACATTTCCTTATCTTGTTTTGTAATTTGACTCTGTCATGCAATCTAAAACACATATTGTAATCTTGAATAATTTAATAAAGCTTCTAATTAAGTTATCTATTAAGATTTCGGTAAATACGGCAAATTTAGATATACAAGACAAGCGACTGCTCGCTCTGCCGCTCTATTTATTTAAAAAAACAAATAACGTGTTGTAATTAGATAAATGTCATGAAAGGTATATATATTTATAGCATTTATTTATTGAGTGACTGCTCACCCGACAATCTCGAAAATTAATATTTCACTTTTCTATCATTGTGTAAATCTAGAAGAATGAAGATCATTCCTGAAATTCTGCTTCTCATATTTTTGGGCTTGCATCACTTTGAAGGCAAGTATGATATAATAGTATAATAAAAATTGATAGAAAATGTACATATCCTGAAACATATTGATCTTTTAAAAAGCTCATGATTTGGATTGTTCATTCCTGAATAGTCCAAACATTGAAATTTTCTTGTGTGCACAATAATGAGCATTAAGTAATATTTTTCAATTTGTAATGCTTCAACATTAACTTGTGCAACTTCTTGCAAACAAATAAGTAACAACAGTTTTTAAAAATTTATGATATAAAGATCAGCTTTCTTTAAGTCCGGTGTGGAACCCACCTCAAACTAGTGTACAAGAACTCTATTAATGTCAATTTTTTACTAAATTAGGTGCAAGTGGCTTTCCAGAAATTAATGAAGGCCACGTTGCTGCATTATTTACTGGTGGTGTTGGACTGGAAGGAAAACTAGAAATATGGTTCGACCACTGTGTACCTCATTGGATGCTCAATCCTGCGACACCTAAGCCTGATTCTTATCAGGCCTTAATACGAACGGCAAAGAACGAGCATTATACCACAAAATTTGATACGTTGATTGCATTTTCCCGGTTTACTGATCGAAACAATCCTGCTCATGGTCCAACGTACGCTGAAGTACGCTTGAAAGGTGAACATTTGACAGCAAGATCTTTCCACCCGCACGCACGACCACATCCTGAATATAATTTCTCTACAAGCCATGTGCCACCGAACAACTACATATATATAGTATTGCCAAATGGCGCTATCTATGCATCGGAGTTAGAAAAGCATGAGGCACATCACAGACCAGCCTAGGGATATCCTACAGAGTAAAAAACTTTGATATCCCTCTAGGATATCGAATATATATGATAAAATTCTTTGTAGTTTTTATTTCTTTGGCAGTTGGTAGCAATAACTGTCATGGATCCATATTAATTTCGACATAGGTTGTAACTTGTACAATTATTGTAACATGTTAGAAAATAATCAGTGCATTGTTAAAGAAATTAGTTTTGATAATAGTTTTTGACAATAAGAGTACAGTCCAAAAAAATTGCACCTCGCGAAAAAATGTAAAAGATAGGATGAATGGCTAATATAATTCATGTGATGTCATTACTATTTTTAAGATAAATGTTTCGGCTTAATTTAGTATGTCATACTTTTTACACTGCGGCAATTATGTATACCTAATTTTATCAACAAATAAACCCAGTACTTGAGAATATTGTTGTATTATTTATTCCAATGTTTTTGTACAAAGTATAACATTCCGCATCATGAAGTATGAATAGCACAGGATGCACTGTGGAGTAGGGTGGTTCGAATTTTCTTGCATATTCTCCCCAAAATTTGCTTAAATTTAAAAAAAAAAGTAAGTTAAATCAAAAGAAAAATTATATTTAGATGTAGGAGAGCCCCATAAAGGTAAACGCATTCTTGATAAGAAAATATGTTTTCTGTAAATTTTATCAAGTGTTATTATATCGAGTTGATCCTGCAGATTTATATAACCATTCGGCATAAAATTTTAATGGTAATGATAATAATAAGATGTTTCAATAAATTGGTCAAACGGTTTATTGTTGTATATAGCATCACAGAAAGAACAAAAAATAAAGGTAAGTATTTTTTCTGAAAATAATAATTTCCTTAATTAAATATATAATTATCCACGTGAATCGTTTCGTCAATGTACAACTACATTTTAATTTTTCTCTTATCTCTGTTGATCTTTCATGTGTGGCATCAGGTTTGTCTTATTATTGCGAAACTAAGCTCGAATGATTTCATCATGTTTCCTTTAAAGAATTACCAAATAGGGAAATTTTAAATTAATGTTGACACTTTTATAGACATTTTTATTATTGTATGGTAATATTTTTAATATTTTAAGCTTTAGATTTCTGTTAGATTAATCAATACCTCTAAGAAATAATGTGCTGGGCTTAGCAGAAAAATTATTTATTTTTATCAAAAGTCAGGATAGGATATTATATGTTTTACAAAACAAATTACTTAATTTGGTGAAATAACGTCTTTATTTATTGTCAATTAGCAGTATGTAGAATATAGGAAAAATAATAACTTGTGTATATTGATGATTCTTGAACATATTAAATTATAATAAAGTAAATTATAAAAGTAATTAAAACATAAACAAAATAGACGCAACTTTTAACAAATAATATTGCAACAATACATTAAGAATAAAGATTAAGCAGTTTAAGAAAATTTAGTGCTAAATATTTTTACTTAAACATTGTCTTAGTTGGAGAAAATTTTTGCAATTCCAAGTAGTTATGTTTGTCAAGTGAAAAAATTATTATTGCGTAATTTCTTTTATAGTTAGAAAAAAGTTAATTTAATTATCTTTTTTGTTTTTTTTCGAAAGTAGTTTCCTTTACACAACAACAATCTTCAATCCTGTTTACTGTTTTTTTTTTGACCAAAAAAACATAATTTTTAGCAAAATGCTTCAATGTTTAAACAGCAAGATGAATTTCTAGCTTAAATGACAAATCTCCAAGAAAAAAATTAATTTTTAAGGAAAAGTTTAAAATTCAACCAAAGAATAAAGAAGCTTTTATTTTGAAAACATTAAATTTTATCCAAAAATGAAACGAATTTTTAAGCCAAAAAGACAAAGGTTTTACAAAGCAGTTGAATTTCCGACATGAAAATATAAAATTTTAACAAAAAAGTTATTTTACAACCTAATATTTGCATTTTAACTAAAATGATAAATCTTTAACAAGAAAAAAAATTAATTTTTGCAAAGTAGTCTAACTTTAAAGCAAGCAGTTGCTTTTTAACCAAAAATAATTTTTTAAAGACATGTAATAGTTAATATTTAAACGACAAAAAATTTGAATTTTCAATTAAAAACAGTTAAATTCAAATAAAAAAAAAACAAATTTATATCATAATATTTAAATCCTAAAAAAACAGAACAATATTTAACCAAAAAGTTGCATTTTAAACCAAGTTGGATGAATTTTCAATCAAGCAGATTCATTTTTTTAAGGATTCTATTATTTTTAACCAATAAAAAAACGATTTCCTAGCAAGATAGTTTAATTTACAACCAAAGAATGAAATTTTTAACAAAAAATATAAATTATCAATTAAAAATGTAAACAATAAATTTTCAGTTAATAGAATTAACTCCAAGCAAAAATAAAAAGAGTTTTTAGCAAAAAAAGAATTTTTTACAAAGCAGTTGGTCTTTCAGACCAAAATAAATAAATTTTTAACAAAAAATTTAATTTTCGACCTAATAGTTGCATTTACAACTGAAATTATAAATCTAACTTAAACGAAAAAAAAATCATTTTTTACAAAGTCGTTCAACTTTGAACCAAGTAGTTTATTTTTTAACGAAAAACATGAATTTTCTAGCAAACATGTAACAACTAATATTCTAGCAGAATAAGCTTTCAATTTAAAGTTGAAATGATTTTTTTAATAATTTTTAAATTTTTAAATCACACAAGCAACAAATTATAACAAATTGGTAGATCCTCTTGGGTTGCACAATTTTTATAAAATCATCTTCTGTCATATGTTGCACAGTGTGACTGCGAAATAAAATTTTGCATTTTTCATTATTTTTTGGTGCAATCAGAATTAAAATTTCAGATAAATACAGGTTATTTTACTTTTTTTTTAGTTCGACGAGCAGGCGTACACTGAATTCCTAAATCTTCAAAGAAGTAATCTCAAAAAGGATACCTTTCGAAAAAATGTTTCTTAAAAAAAAAGAAAGAATTTTCTACAAGAAAATTAATTTTTAACTAAAATGAAGAATTTTTTACTGAAATAGTTAAATCTGCAGTTAAAAAATAAATTTGCAACTTAAGAACAACAATTTTTCAAACGAAATTTTTCATTAAAAGTAAATAACGTAAAAAAGAATTTTTAAGAAAAAGTTCAACTTTTGACTAAACAGTTGAATTTTCATCCAAGAACTACTTTTCTGCCAAGAGAGACAAATTCTTAAAAAAACACATGAATTTTCAATTAACTAGTTGAATTTTAAACTTAAAAACATAAATTCATAAGAAAAAAATGTTGAATTTAAACTTTTAGTTAAAAGAATAAATTATTAAAATATAACAAGCAACAAATTTTTAACCAAAAAGCTACATGTTGAAAAAAATTATTTTCAATTAAAATCAGGAATCTTCAACTAGACAAATGAAATTATAAGAAATTAGTGAAATTTTAAGAAATTAGTTTACTTCTGATTAATTACTCAATTTTTCACTAAATTAGTTTAACTTAAATAAAAAATCTTTAACCGCAAAAATGAAATTCTAATAAATTACTTTAACTGACTAGTCGAATTTTCAACTAAATAATATATAAAGTTAGAATAGAAAATGCACAAGTTAAATTTCAAGTTTAAAGAACTAAGTTTCAAGCATAAAAAAATAATTTTATTTACAAAATAGTTTAGTTTTCAACCAAATTATTTTTAATTGTAACAAAATCCTTAACCACTAAAATGGTATTATAATAAAGTAGTTCAAATATGTAGTTGAATTTTTTAACAATGAAAAATATGTCTTCACAGTACAGAAATGTATACGTTAAATTTTCCTTTGCAACAATAAATTTTCAGGCAAAAAAAAAACAAATTCGTAACAAAATATGTAAATTAAAACCTAATTATTTTTAATCAAAATTAACAATCTTCAACCATAAAAATGATATTTTAACAAATTAGTTCGACTTTCAAATAAGTAGCCGAATTTTCAACAAAAATATTTTCAACTAAAATTTTGCATGGAAAATTACGACTGCCAAGTGTTACCTACTCTAATTGTAATTTCAAAAAAATAATAATATTCCTTTTTTTTTGTATTTGAAACCCAATTGAGGGCACGGTTGCGCTCTAGAAGAAAAATATTTTGAAAAACATTAGAGTATTAAGTTAACTTCAAGCATATATGTATTGAATTTTTAAACATTAGAATTTAATTTTTAGTTAAAATTGGATTTATGTTTTTGAAATAAATATTTAGTTCAACTGTCTTCCTTTTTCTATATCTTTTTCCTTTTTTACATACATATTACATATCTTTCTTTTGAAATACTTGTCTTTAATGAGACGAAGATACTGATGGTTCCAAATATATTTTTTTTGGTAAGCCTTTTTGAGTAATTTAATATACAATATGGCATTAGTGGAGATTATGTTTATTAATATATTTTATTTAATTAATAAATATTAACCCTAAGCTGCATAGGCTTTGTTTACATTTTAAAAAGTTCGGCTCTTATTCAACTCTATAAATCATTTTAAAAAATTTTTTTAATCGGATGTCTTATCCACATGGATGGTTTTCTTTACGCGTAACTGTATTTAATTTTTATTAGCCTTGTGAGTCTTTTAGGTACAGCAATAAATTTGTCTAATTATTGCAAAATAAACTTCTTTTTTTTTCATTATTCCTTAAATAGTATGCGTGATGTCAAACAATGTTTGACACAATGATAAAATTTTTCATGATTTCATCATGATACTTATACTTCAAATGTGTTGCAAAGCTTTTGCGATTTTTAAGAATTTTTTTGAAAAATAATAAGAGGCAAAAGTAATATATTTTTATTGCTAATCAGGATAGGATATATGACTTTGAAATAAATGTTTGTGAATTTGGCGGCAAAATCTTTTTTTTCATTGCTGATTAGTAGTATGTAGAATATTGGGAAAATAAAGAGAAATCCGGAAAATTATTATCTTATATCTTTATATTTTGTATATAAATTAGGTTTTATGAAAAAGATTATATCGTCTCTTTTATATATTCTATTATAATAAAGGGAATCAATAAAGAAACTAAATCAAAAGCCAGATAAACACGACATCCAGTCAATAATATCAACACAATACACTGAGAAGAAAAATAACCTAAATCGAAGAAATTGCCTAATACTTCAATTTAGTTGCATAACGGAATGATTTATAGGTAAAATAACAGAATGTTTCTAATCATTGTCAATGTCAACATCATTGACTCTTCCTTTCTCTTTCAGTAGATCTTTCTTGATTAAAAGTGGTAGCCTGAGCAGTTTCGAAATCTTAAGAAGGTCCTCACTCCTTCACAAACTATACATTTCTTTGTGAAACTCTTGTCGTTGTATAGCTAAAATTACACTGTACAACGCCTTCCGCAATTTTTCCGGCGATAACAAATTTAAACAAAATGCTCGATAAAGAAAGCTCTGCATAAACGCAAGCAAATATGCAGTCACGTGCAGCAGTTTTGTCAACATTAAAAGCCAAGTCCAAAGATCGAATTTAGGCTTTTCGGTGATGATCGTTGAGACGGTTTTCTTTTATTTTATTGTCCAGATCATCAATAATCTCTAGTAAGTAATTGCGCCAATATGATTTCGTTTGAGCTAATCATTCTGAGCCATTTTTCAAAAGCGTGTTGTAGAAGAATTCTTGAGGAAGCTGTCCTCATGAGACGAAGTCCTCAGTGTTTTCTTTTGATGTAACATGTTTTCTGTACAGCCACCAAAATGATAATATTTCAGGGGAAACAGGGTCATTTCACTTTGTTGTAGTTTTTCACAATTGTTTCATTTTAATTTTTTTATTGATAATAAATGGTGCTAACAGGACCAGAGGATCTTAACACTTAGCTATTTTTGATTGCATTACGCTTGTAGAGATAAGTTCCTGGCCAGGTACCGAATGAACTTGAAAAATAGGCATGTCTTTTTGTGAATTCTAAGACATCCTCAAAGTCTTATTTGCATAATCAGGATCTTGTTCAAGATTCGTTTAATTAGATCAATCTGGAAGGTACTCAATAACCTCCTTACTGTTTGATATTTATTTACATAAACGAAGTTCTTTTCTATTGGTTAGCTTTATCAACTGATCTCGCAGCTGTTTAGCGTCCTCCAATTAACTGGCTTAAGTAAGAAAGTCATTTACGTAAAAATCGTTTAAACGCCTTAGCTGCGATTGTCAAGAAGGATTTCCAATCTGCTACTTATTGTTTTTCAGCATCGAACGGACAAAAAATGTGTTGCAGAAGTCCCATAGGGCACGGTCTTCAATAGGTAAGTCCTTAGCGGTTCACCTTCTAGATGAATAAAAAATTAGTAGTACATCTAATTGATGTCCGCACTAAAAGCAAATGAATGCCGATAAAAGCGTGAAATTGAGGTAAATATTCCGCCCTGAATAGTTGGTCTTACCATTAGTATATTATCAAAAGATACTCCTGAGGTTGCTTTAGCCAAAGTGTCAAACATCACTCTTAGTTTCGTAGTCAGACTTGGTTCACTTACTGCAGCTTGGCATGTTATATCTTTGAGCCGTGTTGTCAAGCATATCTACTACCGCAGTTGACAATAAAACTTTGGATGAATCAATTACATGTACATATTTACGTTAAATTTTACTGTCAGCGCTTTAACTTTCTTTGGAATGTGGTTGCGATATCAAATCACTACACTGTGAGAAATCATTGTAAGTTTTTTATACGATAGTATGGCACTTCTTCTATACTTTTGAATATCCTATACAAGTATGGAAACTTTCCATTACTTGCGTGAAGATTTCCTCTAGCCTTGCAAAAGTTACATATACTGCCATGGAAAAAGTTCAAATCAAGAAGCAGACGGTGATGCGCAGTAAAGTGCGATGCGCTGTAACCATAGTTACTGAAAGAGAACGAAGTGAATCATAACCTAATCATAGCGTCTATAAAATTAGGGAACATTATCGCAAGTGCAGTAAAAAAAAATAGCAGTGAGTTGTTTTTCTAATAAAATGAAGTGCAGCGCTAGAACCAGTAAAGAGGATAAACATCAGTACTTATCCTACGGTAAGTGAATTTAGTATGCATATAATATTTATAATATAACTGTGACGTACGCACAACATTAATGTTACGTTGCTGCTTCGTTGCTATTGTAAGCAAGCATCTTTATTCACAGCGATCTAGAGCATAATATTTTTTCCGCTAGCGTGATCGAATGCACTGTTAATTATATGATTCTAAACTATTTTACTACTTATAGGGTACATTCACATATGATGAAGCGAGGAAGATTTCGGAAAAAATGGATGGACCCATTTTTATTGTGAAAGGTTCATTTTTCTTATGCCTGAGATATTGTCTTAGACATTTCTATCAATCGCGCGGTATTTTTTTTATCTTGAAATTTCTTTTCTACTTGCAGAAGATTCTCTGTTCGATGAAGCTGATGCTAGCGAAATTTTATTCTGAGGAAAAGGAAATTTTGACACAAAAAAACATCTTGGAAGGTTTTTTGTGCTTCTTCCTCTTCTATTGCTTTTACGGCTACACGTATGGAGTTAACTGTAAGTCTTTGGAATTCATGCAACGGTAAAATAATTTTAAAAATCATGACTTACGAAGATTTTAAAAATATTTGAAACATTTTATGAACAATTTAGTGGATTTAAATAATTTTTGAAATTTTCGAAAATTTCAAATACTTCACAGAGATTTCAATGGTTTTAAATAATTTTTAAGATTTCAGGAGATGTGAAAGATTTAAGAAAGTGCAAAAGAATTCTAGCATCGCAAAGATTTTACAAAGATTTTTAACGATTTTAAATAATTTGAAAGATTTTGGAAGATTTTAGGAAATTTCGAGGATTTAAAAGAGTTTCAAAGATTTTTAACATTGCAGGGATTTTACAAACATTTTTAATATTTTGAAAGTGCTCAAAAGTCTCACTAGAATTTTAAAGATTTTTAAGGTTTTTAATAATTTTTTAAAAATTGCAATAGATTTGAAAATTTTCCTAATAGTTTCAAATATTTCGAAGATATCGTATAGATTTTCAAAATTGCAAGAATTTCACGAAGATTTTAAATACTTTACAAAGATTTTAAATATTTTACCATGATTTTAAATATTTTACAAAAATAAAAAGGATTTTACAAAGTTTTCAAACACTTCAAATAATTTTACAGATTTTCGAAGATTTTGAATATTTTACAAAGATTCTAAAGATACTAAATGAAGTTAAGTATTTTAGAAGATTTAAAGAAATTTCAAAGATTCTAAATTATGTAAAAAATTTTAAAAGATATTAGAAGATTTAAAAGAGTTTAAAATGTTTCACAGAGGTTTCAAATATTTTAAATAATTTTTAAGGTTTTAAAAAATTTCAGAAGATGTTGAAGATTTGAGACAGTTCCGAAGATTTATATGATATTCCATGATTATACCAAGTTTTTTAATATTTCACAAAAATGGCAGGAATTTTAGAAAGATTTTGTAGATTTTACAGAGATGTTCAAGAATTTAAAAATTCGAGAAAATTTTATAAAGATTTAAAAATGATTGAAAGATTTTAGGAAATTTTACATCTTTCACAGAGATTTCAGGGATTTAAAATCGTGTTAAAGATTCCAAAGTTTTTAAATAATTTGACAGATGTTTGAGGATTTTAAATATTTTACAGAAATTTTAAACATTTCAAATTATTTTAAAGATTCAAAAAAATTAAAGAAGTCCTAAAGATTTTGCACAGTTGTCCAAGATTGCAAGGATTTAAAGAAATTTTCAAGGATTCAAAATGATTTAGAAGATTTTTGGAACTTTTAAATATTTAATACAGATTTTAGAGATTTAAGAGAGATTTCAAAGATTTAAAAGTGTTTTGAAGATTCCAAATGATTTTAAGGATTTACAAAATTTAAAAGAGTCCCAGAAATTTCGCATAGATGTCCAAGATTGCAGAGATTTGAAGAAATTTCAAAGATTTAAAAATGACTTGATATATTTCCAGAGATTTTACATATTTGGCAGAGATTTCAGAGGTTTAAAAGAGTTTTAAAGATTTTAAATGATTTAAAAATTTAGAAGATTTAAAAGAGTCCTGAAGTTTTTGCACAGATGTCCAAGATTGCAGGGATTTAAAGAAATTTTAAAGATTTCAAAATGATTTCCAAGATTTCCAGAGATTTTACATATTTCACAGAAATTTCAGAGTTTTGAAGATTTAAGATTTTGCAGATTTCAAAGATTACGAGGATTTCACAGAGATTTCAAATATTTTACAAATATCATAAAGTTTTCACAAGGATTTAAAGAGTCCACGAAGACTTTAAATATGTCACAAAAATTTTTTAATATTGCACAAGGATTTCGCAAGGATTTCAAAGATGTAAAATTTTTCACTTTTGCATATAAATTTGTCTCACATGTAAAATAATAATAATTTTTTTAATTTTTTCAGTGCTGTTCAGAAAATTAACCCTCCGTCTGGTCATAAGAGGGAAAAGACAGCGAGGAGGAACCTGCACACGATGAATTCGCAGGTTCAAAAGCTAATGGATAAGGTGGAGAAAAACAAAGAAAATAAGACTTGTATGTAAATATTCCGTATAATATTCGTTGCTCCAGTACCCCAATAAACTCTGCATCAATAAAAACTATGTTAACTTTATTATGATACGTGATTTTTCCTAACCTATATTTTTTAATTATTATTATCGTATGTGTATGGGAAATATACAAATTCGGTATACTAAAAGAAGTACTAGCATATTGTACATTTCCTATACACAAGTATAAAAAAAGTTTCAATTGAATGTATACAAATTAGTGTCTGTTTGCCAAATTCATCATACACATGTATGGGAGAAATACCAATTAAGTATAGCAAAATGACGTACTCTATACTGTATATTTTCAATTTATATGCATGAAAGAAGGCCAATCCTGTTTCAAAAAATTACTATGTCGCGTGTAGCAAATATTTCATACACGAGTATAAAAAAAATTCTATACCTTGTAGGAGTTAAAAACTTTTCATACATGTATAAAAAAATCACCATGATTTTTTTGACAGTGTATGCGATAAAGTATAGTGTTTTCGAATGCATGCAGTGCAATTTCTTAATTTGCATGAGTTCAAATAATAATCGTCTTCACAAAGTTAATATGAAACATTTGATTGTGTAATGATAAATGTTTTTGATAAATGAGCTTTATTTGCATTACAGGACAATTGATCAAAGGTTGGCTTTTTGCTGCCTGTCAACGAAATTTTCCATTCTTTCCGTGTTTCCTCGTCTAGCTTAGTGATTATCAAATAAGTAAGGTATTTCGAGAGTCGGTAGGCTGTTCGAGAACCTTGAGCGCACACACGTGCCTGAGAAGACTGTCAAATTTCGTGAACCTGATTATGTTTACTTACTGCTATAAATTCAAATGAAGCTTGTGTAGGATTTTTTATAATAATTTTTTTGTTGTCGTATCGCTCTTTTAAAAGTTTCCATGCTACATCGTAATTTACTCAAGTTTCTAAATTATTAATTATGCAGGCCGCATTGAACTTTAAGTAATTTTTTAGAAACCAAAGCTTTCAAAACTTAGGAAAAGATTCATCATTATCAACAATTTCAGTAAAGGCACCACTTATCATATACACCAGAAAAACTGGAAAGATGAAGTTTCAGCAAAAGAAGACGCGTATGCATTCCCATTGTTAATGCTTCTAAAAAGACGACATGGGTTACTTAATGAGGATAGCTTTTTAATATTTGAAATATTGAAAAAGTAAGAAAATATAAAAAAGGCAGGTAATTTGAAAAAATGCAAAACATACGCAGTTAAAATAAGTGAAATATTTTTCGCCCAATTTTTGTTATAAAAATATTTCATGTTAGTAATATATGCCTCGGTTTCGCATAAAGACTTCATAATTTCAATACCTCACAGAAAATTTATTAGTGGTGTTTTATTATGCCACTTATGAAAACTCACATTTTTTATTCTTTTTTTTAATTTGAATATATCGGGGATTTCAAAACACATAATGTAATATGTAATAAGTCTGAAGCTTCTAATTGAGCCTTGTGTTAAGATTCGCTCAAAAATGAAAAACTTAGAGATCCAAGATAAAAAATTTCTCCTCCTGTGACTTTATTTATTTTAAAGAACAAATAATCGGTTGTTATCAGATAAATTTTATAAAAGGTATATAAAGAAGACATTTATCGTGTCACTGTTCAACGGACAATCTTGAAAATAAATATTTTAGTTTTCTATCATTGTGTAAATTAAGAGGAATGAGAATCATTCCTAAAATTCTGCTGCTCA
>JAUELO010420057.1:0-14195 GCA_032357855.1 Amphibolips quercusostensackenii | reverse complement strand
TGTATGTCGTATGTGTATGTTTATATGCGTATGTGTATGTTCATATGCGTATGTGTATGTTCATATGCGTATGCGTACGTCGTATGTGTATGTTCATATGCGTATGTGCATGTGCACATGTGTATACGTATATGCATTTTTCATACCTTTAGTTTTCCTATAATTCCCTGATGACTTCTAAATTGACCTCGAAACATGTTGGTCCCCTGATAGTATAAAAAAAGACGGAGAAAGGAAAAAGTGAGGTTGGTTTTTGGTTGATTTTTTCCATTTTTCTCCCTCTTTTTTTTTATTTGGCTCTCATGAGCCGATAAGTGAGGTAGTACGGAAGTCTGATTTTTCATTGTGAATCTTTTTCATGCATATTTTGCATTAAAAATCTTTTGATTATAAACTAGACTTCTTTTCGATCTAAAATTATAAATAATTTTGGTCAATTTAGAAAAGTGATTTCTACTAGGGATGTCCAAGTCGATTCCGATTCCATAAAAATCGATTCTTGGTTCCGATTCTTCGATTCGTCGGAATCGATTCTTGATCCCGGGAAATCGATTCTTCGTCGGAATCGTGTTCGATTCCGATCATCACAAAACATTTTAAAATCAATTGAAATTTATATTCATTTCATTGTTTTTAATGTCCGCAACAAACTTTTCAATACTGTCCGCGTAAAAGTTAAAATTTTGAATAAACGCGGGATTTTTTCAGGAGTAGGGGGATATTCGAATCGGAATCAAAGAATCGATTCCCACTTTCGATTCTTTGATTCCTTGGAATCGACGCATATAGTTGAAATCGAGGAATCAAAAATCGATTCTCACAAAGTAATATCTATCCCTGAAGTTTTCCGCACGAGCAGCAAGGTCTCTCGTAGCATTCGCTAAATTTATCACAACAACCCTGTTGATAGTTTTTTCGTGCCATTTAAGTTATTGAATTTACCGGACAATTACCATGAATTTATAAATTTTCAAACATTTACATTAATTTACGTAAATTACTATAATTAATAAAATTTCTAGAAATAAATCAATTTCGTATAAGCTTACGATACCTTACGGAAATTCATAGTTATTTACCAGTTTATACTGATGAACTCAAAGTCCTCGCACATCGGTCACTTTTACAAAAAATGGGCAAAGCGTTGTTCAGGCTTTAGAAGTCGGAATTCCAAACCATTGTGAAAAATATTTTTTCACAACGCCCCTTTTGGAAGTTCGACTTTCGACACCTGTGTAGAAGAATAGAAAGTGGCCAATCGCAAACTACGTTACTTTCCTCATGCTACGTTATTTACTTTTTGTATTAGAGAAGAAAGTGAATTTCAGTCCTTCTTTCGATAGATAGGGCAGTGAGCGACGACTTTGACTGAAACAACCTGATATATTGCGCATGTGTAGACAAAAAATTTTAAAAATTTTTAGTTTCATAAATTTAAACTTTTTTTTTGAAAGAATTAGAATTTGCGGGAAATTTTAGAATTTAAAAAAATTTTGGAAATTTTTGGAAATTTTAGAAATCTTGAAAACTTTTAGAGGTTTGAAAATGTTGAAAATGAATACAATTTTTGGAAATTTTGGAAATATTGACAGTTTTAAGATTTTTTTTAAAGTTTCAAATGTTTTTTGAAAAGTTTAAAAAATTTCTACAATTTTGAAAATTGTTGGAAATTTCGGAAACTTTAAAAAATTTTTAAAATTTTTTGAGAAGTTTAGAAATTATTAAATTTTTGGAAAATTTTGTAATTTTTTCTGAAATTTTAGATACTTTTCAGAACTTTTTGAAAGTTTGAAAAATTTTTAAACCATTAACATTTGTTGATACCTTAAGAAAACTTTTAATTTTTTCAAAGATCACAAATTTTTTAAATTTTCTGAAATTTTAAAAAACTCTTTAAAGTTTCAAATTTTTTAGGAATTTGGAAGTAATTAAAATTTAATGGAAATTTCAAAAAATTTTAGAAATTGTTAAAATCATTAAAGTTTTTTAAATTTTTAAAAAATTTGAATATTTTCGATTTTCCGAAATTTACTCAAAGTTTTAAGTAAAAAAAAAGTTTTTGAATTATAGAAAGAAAGTCAAGTGCCTGATGAGATGAGCACGTTATGAATTTATTTAATACGATGCTTAAAACCCGTTTTCATGATGTTGCAGGTAAGACTTTTTAAGAATTTCGAAAAGTTCGCAAATTGTGAAAAATTTTTTAAAATTTTGTGAAAAGTTTGGGAATTATTAAAATTTTAGAAATTTTCAAATTTTCTGTAAAGTTTAGAAATTATCAAAATTTTTGGAAACTATTGTACATTTTTTGAGTAAAAATGTTTGAAATCATTAAAATTTTCGAAAATTTCAAAAAATTTTAAATATTTAAAATTTTTTTTAAATTTTTTGGAAATTAAAATTTTTTTAAAAAGTTTGGAAATTATTAAAATGTTTGGAAATTTTTGAAAATTTCTCAAATGGTTGAAAATTTTAGAAATTTTTTGAAAAGTTTGGAAATTATAAAAAATTTTAGAAATTTAAAAAAATTTCTGAATTTTTGAAAGTTTTGCAAAAGTTTGGAAATTTTAAAAATTTTTGAAAACTTTTGGAAATTTTTAGAAAGTTTATTTTTTGAAAAGTTTGCAAATTATGAAATTTTTTGCAAATTTTGAAAAATTTTTTAATTTTCAAAAATTTTTGAATTTTTAAAAATTTTTGAATTTTTTAAATTTTTTGAAAAGTTTAGAAATTAAAAAAATTTTTTTAAACTTTTGGAAATTTTTAAAAAGTTAAAGAATTTATGAAAATATTAAAATTTTCGAAAATTTTAAAAAAGTTCATATATTTTTTAATTTCTTAAAATTTTTTGAAAATTAAAAATTTTTCAAATAAGTTTAGAAATTATTAAAATGTTTGGAAATTTTTGAAAATTTTGCAAATTGTTAAAAATTTTAGAAATTTTTTGAAAAGTTTCGAAATGATAAAATTTTTTGAAAATTTTGAAATATTTTTGAATTTTTAAAATTTTTTGAAAAGCTTAGAGATTATTAAAATTTTTGCAAATTTTTAAAAAATTATTAAAAATTTTTTAAAGTTTGAATAATTTTGAAATTTTCTACAAGTTACAAATTTTTTGAAAAATTTTGGAAATCATTTAAACTTTTAGACATTTTTTAAAATTTTGGAAATTATTTAAAAAGTATGGAAATTATTAAAATTTTTTTGGAAGTTTGAAAATTTGTTTAATTATTTATATTTTTTAAATTTAAAAAAAGTTTGAACATTTTTAAAATTTGTTGAAAAGTTTGGAAATTATTGAAATTTTTTGAAATTATTAAAATTTTCAGAAATGACTTACATTTTTAGACTGTTTGCAAAATTTTAGAAATTTTATAATTTTTTGAAGAGTATGAAAATTATTAAAATTTGTGCAAATTTTTGAAAATTCTGAAAAAAATTAAATATTTTGAAAATTTTCTGAGTTTCCAATTTTTTTGAAAATTTTGAAAATTATTTAAAATTTTGCAAATTATTTAAAATTTTGCGAATTGTGAAAAATTTTGGAAATTTTATGGAAATTTTAGTAAATATTAACATTTTTTGTAATTTTTGAAAATTTGAAAAGTTTTTAGAATTCTTGTAAAATTTTGAAATTTTTGAAAGTTTTTGCATGCTTTTCTCTGGAATAAATAGTTCTTTAGCTATTATGTCTCTTTAGTTGTGTTAGCCTTTAGCTCTCTAACTAATCAGTTGTCAAAATTGGAAGTGCCCAATTAAAAGTCGAACTTTTAGCAGGCTTGCTGTGAATAAAATGTATACGTGCCAAGGGAGAACGCAGTTTCTCGACTTGTGTGATTCTAGATTTTTTGGAAATCGCTGCCTTTCTCCTCATGCCACATAATCTACTGTTACCTAGTCGGAAAAAACTTCAAAATTTTTTAAAATAGCGAATAAATTCAAGCGCTAAGTGCTTGTGTATTTTTCCTTCTAGGACTGGCAGATATCACAACAAATTTTTTACATCCAGAATTAAATTCATTATGCTTTTGCTTTCTTTCAAGCACAACTATAGGAAACGAAACTTATTTCGTTATATGAGATACTTTGAAAGATTCCAAACAATTTTCAAAAGTTTGAAAAATTTTAAGAAATTTTAAGAAGTGTCATGGAATTGAAAAGATTAAAAAATAAAAAAATTTCTTAAAATCTTATCCAAATACAGTCAAACCTAGATTTCTCTCCGATTTTAGGACTGATGGTTGCAAGTAGCGAGGTCTACTGAATGTAAAACATCAAGGGTGTATAAGCATACTATTTCCGGTTGATTTTTTTGCGTGGTAAAGAATATTTTGAAAATCTTCTTTTTTAATGCCAACGAAGTGCGACTTTTTCAACTGCGCATGTACTGAAAAGCGCGGGTCAATTTGAAATCAATATATACTATTGATAAATACTATCAATAATAATACTAATGAATATTTTATATATTTTTTCACTTGAAAAATAATTAAATGAAATCTAAGAGACACCTACTATTAATAAATAATTTATTATTAATGTATATTACAAGTGCATACCTTATAATTTTAAATAGACCCAACCCTTTTTGTTGAACGCGCAGTAAAAAGTCGTGATCCGTTAGCATCACAGGCACATTCTATCGCACGAAATTAATTTGTTGCATCATGGCACGATATAATCCGGTCAGTCCGATCGACTTCAGTTGACTTTGGAGCGTAACTGCTGGTCGTTGTGAGCCCGCTATCGTGTTTATTCGCTATGCAAACGTGTGTGCTATTTTTGCTTGAAAGTCAACTGCGATGCAACGTTGTGACGCAGTTACGCAGCAAGTCTGTCAAGGAAAAGCCGTTTATCAATACGCTCCTGTTTTTTCAAGCTTGATTGACAGCTGACGACCTTCCCTTCTTGTCCCGCGACCCTCTCACGCTAGTTCGCAACGTGGCGTCAAATCCCGGGAGAAAGCAATCAAGGGGAGGAAAATCCAGGTTCGACTATATTATAAATTCCTTCAAATAATTTAAATCTCTTGAAATTTTCTTGCAATTTTTCTTTAATAATTTAAAATTCTTTAAATTCTTTATTTTTTTTCAAAATTTCGTTCAACTTTTCAAAGTTTTTATTTAATTCCTTCAAATTCTTGAAGCTTTTTAAAGTTTCTTGGAACCCTTGAGAACTTTTAAAGTTTTTACAATATTCTTAGATTGTTAAGATTCTTTATAATCTTTAAAAGCATCTTGAAATGTTTGATAGTCTTTTCAAATCTTCTAAGTTCTTTGAAATCCTGAAATGTTGTAAATAAATTCTTTGTAATTATATTTTATAAAGTAATTACTAAAATTAAACGTCATGTACTATAATTTAAAGTACTTAGAGCTGTATATATTAATTAAAGGATGTGATAAATAGGAAACGTTAAAAAAATAATGATATGAGAACGCGATTACTTAAGATTTTTGAATTTATTCAAACAACACAAAGAGGTGAAAGGCGAGTAGATATATAAATTTAAAAATTAAATTAATTTCATAATAAGTATGATAAAAAATCAATAAGTTTTATTTTAGAATCATTAATATATAAAAATTTATGACTTGTTGATTGCTAAGATTTCCTTATTCCTTATTTGCTATAAAATTATAAAGAAATAGGTAAATCATTCTGCTCACATTTAGGCTCGGAAAAACAAGACAAACAGGAAATGATTTTTTAATGCGTTTCAAGGTACAGCTTACCTACTTTAACTAATTGACCTCCAACTACTTTTCGCTTTCTCATAGAGCAAGATTTGTAATGCCAACAATTTCAAAAAAATTTCAACTGATTTAATTAGACGTTTCTCAATTATAAAATGTGTAGCATAAAGTTCTAATCAATTTGTCAGGATGTATGTGAATGCGGATGTGCAGATGTATGTATGTGTGCGTATGTGTGGATGTGCAGATTTGAAAGGCTATGTGCAGATTTGAATAGGGACGTGCGTGTGTGTGAATGTGCGTATGTGTAGATGAATTAATGATTGGTAGCTGGGAGGGTGAGCGGACATGTGGATGTCCTACTTTTTTGTGAGCACGATAACTTGGAAACGGTTGCTTGGCCCAAAATAGATAAAGGAACTAAAGAAACACTGTTTGCTAAATCAGAAAAAAAATTAAAATAAATAATTTATTTTCAAACAATATTTTGAAGTGAATTATTTTATAATTATTTTAAAATTTTGGTTCTGATTTGTCTCTTTATTTTAAAAAATGTTCGTATTATTTTGTAACTTTGCATTTTCTGAAAATTTTTAATGAACTCAATGTCGTCGCCCATCGGTCAATTTCACGAAAAACGAACTTAAATTAGTTTTCCTTTTTCGGAAGGAAAAGTGATGGCATAAAGAAAGAAAATTAAAGAGGACTAAAATTGTTTATTTCCAAAGCGTTGTATAAGCCTCAAAAGTCAGAATTTTGAACGGTTGCGAAAAATATTTTCACCTAGTTTGAACAATCTCGGAAATTTTAAAAACTGAGCCTTCATTACACTCGTTCAGTGTCAGAAACTGATGGTCAAGTTCGTTGGCTAACTATTCTGGATAAAAAATCAAAAAGATAAAGCATTTTAAAAATTTTTGCGCCCATTTTTTTTAAATTAAAAGACTCTATGAGCGGCTATTTGTAGTCCTCAGAAAGTCGAACAATTTGCTTTCCCGATTTTTTTATAAAAATAAAATTCTTAAAGTTATAGCATTTTCGAAATTCAAAAAAAAAGAAAATGAAAATTTTAAGTTAAACGACGCACAATATGAAAAAAATCCGAAATTTTTTTTTGCGGTCAAACTATGCAAGATACGAAAAAAGATTAAAAAATAAAAATTATGCACCTACAAGAGATCCACGAATTCGCTATAAATTACTTTTTGACAGGACGCGTTTTATTCGTGAAAATCAATATTAAAAATAAAAAACTAAATTTTTGGATAAACGACACAACGTACAAAAAAAATGTAATCGACAACAGTTGTTCATCCAAAAATTTCTGTAAATTTGTTATTGATCATTTTTCTATGGAAAGTGTAGTTTTTATCCTTATCGCAAAAAATTAAATTAAAAATCAATTAATTAAATTTTTGGACAAACGACACTGGCTACGAAAAAAATATGAATTGACAAAAATTGTGCACCCAGAAAAGATTTACAAATTTTTTATTATTCACTCTTTGATAAAGTGCATAGTTTTTGTTTTAATTCTTAAAAATGATATAAATTTTTTTTTAATGTTGAAATGTGACACACGGTAGGAAAAAAAAATTAATAGACAAAAGTTGTTCACCCAAGAATGATATTCTATATTTAGAAATCCTCTAAAATCTCATAGAATCCTTCGGAATATTGTCGAATATTTCAGCCTTATAACATTATTACAATTTTTTATTTTAAAATTACTTAACTTTACTGTTATATGCTATAATTTTGGGAACTGAGGAGGGCTATATTTATTATTTAAAAATAATATAATTGAAAAACATAAAAAAAAATTTGATATGAGAAAACAATTGCGTAAGATTTTTAATTTCACGCAAACAACTAGAAGAGTCAATATTGCGAGACTTGCACACCATGGATCAAGTAAATTAACCTGCGACAAAATACGGTATTGACAAGTTATTGCTTCACAAGAGAAACAAGCGTGATTAAAATACCTAATCTAGTTCACCATATTTCATTATTCACGTCAAAAAGAATTACAAAATATGCAGTTAATATTTCAGGTAATTGACTTTCGATTAAAAATAAGCTGTATTTTTTTACAACTCATAGTGAAATGCTAAAATTATCATTAGTCAAAAACTTAAGTACTTATTCAATCGGTAAAATTTATCACTATAATTCTGGAGAAAAGAATAGAGGATTCAGGAGGAGAGTCTATTTTTACTCTATTTGCTCCTGTACTGCAAATTAATTATTATTCCTTTTATCGACATAAAAAAATGTTTAGAGGTCACTAGAGTACTTTAAAGTTTCAGTTAAATTACAGATTTTTCTCGACGTAATCACTCAGAACATCTTGCTTATGATAATATTAATATAAAAATCTATTATTTGTTCCGAATTCAAAAGTCAAATAAAAGCTGCAAGTTTGAGAAAACCCCGCAACATTGTCGCATTACTTTAGGAGAAGATATTTATCAAGGAAGATAATTTCTTAAAACAATTATGTTAGTTTAATTTAATTTATTATTATGCTTTCAAAGTAAAAATAAGCAAAAAGTTAAATATGAAAAAAAATCTGCAACTTTTAGTGTGTGGTGGTGAGGCCACACGATAGAAGTGAATCTTTGATGGATTACCTTTGAAATTTTTCGTAGGGAATCATCATGATCGCATGACCGGCCAGGGTCTGGATCGAGAAATTTCTTTGTCTTTTTCTTACTTTTTTTCTTATTCTCCCATTTCTTATTTTCTCTTTCCCTTTTCTCTTTCTACTTTCCGCTTTTCATCTTCCTTTTTTCATTATCCACTTTTCTTTGTCCCCTTCCCATTTTTCCTTTTTCTCTTTCTCTTTTCCATTCCTATTTCGATTTTGAAACAGGAAAGGGAAACTGCATGGTCGTGCGGTTTCTGAGTCATTCGGTCGCACGGTGGTCCGTTTTTCTTATATTTGTTTGTGGCTTTAAACAAATTTAGGAACAATATGCATTTAAATTAAAAAAAAAGTCTAAAGTAAAAATATCATGGCAGAAATGAAACTGTAATGGATTACCTTTACAATTTTTTGTAAGGAATCATCATGATCGCTCGATCGGACAGGGTCTGGGTCCAGATATTTCTCTGTCTTTTTCTTGTTTTTCCCTTTTCCCATTTCCCATTTCCCCTTTCTCTTTTTCTCTTTTCCTTTCACCCTTTTCTTTTTCTCTTCCTACTTTCCACTTTTCCCTTCTCATTTTCCTTTTTCCACTATCCACTCTCCTCTGTCCCTTCCTATTTTCAATTTTTTTTTCCCTTTTCCTATTCCCGTTTCCATTTTAAAACAGGGTAGAAGAACCACCCGGTCGTCCGGTTTTTACGTCTTTTGGTCGCTTAGTGGTCCGTTTTTCTCATATTTGTTTGTGGCTTTGAACAAATTTGGAGATGATATGCATTATAATTAAAAAAAAAAAAATTGGATTACCCTTTTGTAGAGAATTATGAGCAGGCTGTTTCTGAGTTTGACCGGTCCGTTTGTAATGTTTTAATTCTGAAGTAAAAATAGCATGGCAGAAGTGAAACTTTAGTGGATCACCTTTGAAGATTTCGTGGGGAATCATCATGATCGCGCGACCGGACAGGGTCTGGGTCGAGACATTTCTCCGTTTTTTCTTGCTTTTCCCTTTTCTCATTTCCCATTCCCCCTTTCTCTTTTTCCCTTTTCTTTTTACCCTTTCCTTTTTCTCTTCCTACTTTCTACTTTCCCCTTCTATTTTACTTTTTCCACTATCCACTCTCCTCTGTCCCCTTCCCATTTTCGACTTTTTTCCCCCTTTTCCCATTCCCGTTTCCATTTTAAAACAGGGTAGGGAAACCGCCCGGTCGTGCGGTTTCTGGGTCGTTTGGTCGCACAGTGGTCCGTTTTTCTCATATTTGTTTGTGGTTTTGAACAAATTTGGGGACAATGTGCTTTCAAATTGAAAGAAAAAATTTGAACTACACTTTTGTAGAAAATTATGAGCAGGTTATTTCTGGGTTTCACCGGTCCGTTTCTAGTGTTTTAATTCTGAAGTAAAAATATTATGGCAGAAGTAGAACTCAAATGGATTAAAATCAAAATTTTTTGTAAGGAATCATCGTGATCGCGTGACCAGACAGGGTCTGGGTCGAAAAATTTCCCTGTCTTTTTCTTTCTTTTTCCTTTTCCCATTCCCCCTTTCTTTTTTCCCTTTTTCATTTCCTTTTACCCTTCCCCTTTTTTCCTTTCCACTTCCTACTTTCTACTTTCTTCTTCACATTTTCCTTCTTTCACTATCCACTCTGCTGTCCCCTTTTCATTTTCTCCTTTTTTCCCCTTTTCCCATTCCCGTTTCCATTTTAAAACAGGGTAGGCAAACCGCACGGTCATGCGGTTTTTTGGTCGTTTGGTCGCACAGTGATCCATTTTTTAAAATTTGTTTGTAGCTTTAAACAAATTTGTGGACGATATGCACTAAAATTCAAAAAAGTATATTTGGACTACCTTTTTGTAGAGAATTATAAGCAGAGAATTATAAGCAGTTCCTGGTTTTGAACAGTTCGTTTGTAGTGTTTCCATTCTGAAGTAAAAATATCGGATTCGTGATTAGCGACCCGAAAACTCTAGAGAACGAATTATTATTAAAATTAATCAAAGTTAAAAAAAACTTTTTTGACGAATTGAATTTTTTAATATTAAGTGCAGGTAAGTGTTTAGCGGCTGCGATGAATTAAAAATGTTTTTTTTTTTATTTTAGAAAAATCGCGCTAGCTCCGCCTACCCCTCTTACGACTTTTTTCATATATGTATATCGCTGATTAATTGATTGACATTGCTGAGGCTTCAGTGTGCCAAACAATATAATAAATTTATTTCTTTAGTTAATATTATAACTAAAACACTTACATTCAATGCCAAGCAACGCCAGAAATGCCGGCAGTAAAATCCCACCGACGATCTTCATTTTTCCGGACAGGGATGATGTAAGCTTATGTTTTAAAGAAATCGATGAGCGGAAATTCAGAAAATTAAAAAATTTGCATTGATTTATTTACGAATTACTATTTGGTTGCTGCAATTATTCTTATTCTCTATCTGATATGACAGTATGAAAAATTAAATAAAATTTTACAATCACACCTTATTTCACGGATGAAGATTTTACGTTAAAATGAGGAAAAATGTCACAGTAACGTCCGGGTTGATCAGGAAGATAGAAAATGATCTTTTAATGCAATTCAAGGCTATTTTTTAAGTCCCCCGTCCCTCGCGTTGACATTTATAATTTTTTCTGCCACACTTTAAATTCCATAGATTACAAGGCGGAACATATCATAAATTTATAACAAACAAAAATGATTTCCTGAACAAAACAACGAAATTTCAACTAAATACATCAATTTTCTGCTGAGTAGTTAAATTTTCAATCTATAAATTATATATTTTCAACCAAAAATTGAATCGTGAAATTTTTAGATCAAAAAATTAATTTAAAAAAAAAATGGATTTTCAGCAAACTAGTTTAACTTTGAATAAAATAGTTTAATTGTTAACTAAAAACAGCTGAATTCCAACAAAAAAGACAAATTTTCAACAAAATAATTTCATCCCCAACAAAAAAAAAAACGCGCGTCCTATCAAAAAGTGATAGCTAACAAATTTCTAGATTTTTTTTGAACGCACACTCTTTGTGGATCAATTTTTTTCGTATCTTGCGTCGTTTTTTCAAAAATTTAATTTTTTTATTGTTAATTTTATTTTTCTCTCTTACACCAAAAACTACTCATTCTATCACATGATAATTGATAGCAATTTTGTATCTTTTTTGGTTGAAAAAATCTTCTCTATTTTTTTGCATCTTGTGTCGTTTGCCTTAAAATTCAATTTTTCTGTTTGTTTTGCAGTTTTTTACGAATAAGACGAAAACTACGCGTCCTACCAAAATATGCTCTATAGCAAATTTGTAGACATTTTTTAAATACACAATTTTTGTTGATTCGCCTTTTTTTTATTTTGTATGGTTTCATCGCAAAATTAAATTCTTGATTTTGAAATATTTTGTGCGGTCAAAATTTAAATTTTCGATCTTTTGAGAAATTTCAAAAACTTGCCGTGATACTCTTGTCGGGTGTTTGAAATTCAACTTTTTTTTTCTTCTGACATTTTTACATATCGTGCATTGCTTGACTTGAAATGTTAATTTTCGTTTTTTTTTAGAATTTCATAAATGCTGTAGCTTCAAAAATTTTTTCTTATTAAACAAAGTAATGGGAATAAACTGTCCATCTTTTTTTCCTTTTTTTTTAACTACTAATAACCGTACATAAAATTTTTAAATCGTAAAAATAGTGGTTCCAAAAATTTTGAAAACGACAAACAGATACATTCGCAAAAACCTGTTTTTTGGGTCAGATTTTACACAAACCTAATACTGTCTCTGATGTCAATGTCAAAAGATGAATTTTCAACCATGTATTGAAAATTTTAACAAAAAAAAATTTTTTAGCAAACGGATTAATATTCTATCCGAATTTCTAACGAACTACATAAATTTTTCACAAAATGATTGAATTTGAAAGACACGAGTACGAATTATGTACAAAACGTTTGAATTTTAAACTAGATGATATGATTTTTTTTTCAAATTAAGAACTATAACAAAATTAATTTTTTACAATAAATTTCAACTAAGAATATGATATTTTAACGCGAGAGAATAATTTTATAAAAATAGAATCGTGTAATTTTGAATCAAAAAGGCAAATTTTTTTAAAATTTGAATTTTTAACAAATTAGTTTGTTAATTGATAAAAAATTTGATAAAAAATTTAATAAAAAAGTTAATTTGCTACCAAAAAAGCAAACTTTTAGTAAAGCAGTTATATTTCCAAGGTAAGAAAATAATTTTTAAATAAAATAATGAATTAGAAAATAAAGCAAATTTTAAACAAAAGAGTTTACCCCAAAGAATAATTTTGTAACCTGGAAGAATAATTTTTTAAGAATAAAATAATTAAATTTTCAATCAAGTAGGTAAATCTTAAAAAGAAGAATTTTTAACAAACTGGTTAAACTTCTAACAAAGAAGATGAATATTCAACTAGAAAAGATAATTTTATAAGTAAATAAAATTTTCAACCATAAAGATACAAAACGGTTTAATGTTTAACCCACAATATTATTTTTTAACAAAAAAATCAATTTCACACTGGAAAGTTCAATTTTAATGAAACTAGTTAAATTTTTAACAGAAAAGTGGATTCCTAATTAAATAGCTAAATTTTCTACCAAACTGTTAAATCCTCAAGCAAACCAGATTACCTCAGACCCAAGCAGTTGCATTTTGAATTGAAAAGGATAAATTTTTGAACAAGAAGAATAACTTTCGAACAAAAAAATTAATAAAATTGTCTTTAAATAATCTTAGAAAGTTGCAGCTTATCCTCAGATTTAAAACTTTTTGTGAATTTTTTCTTTAGAGTAAGGATAACGAGATGTTAACGTAAATTTTCAAAACCACTTATTATTGTTCCTAGCAATTTTATCATCAAATATTGTCAGCGAGTTGCAGTTTATTTAATTTTTTTAACTTATTTACAACTTTTAAATAATAAGTGAGGTAATAATTAATTTAAGTGCAGAAACATATTTTTTAAAGAATTTATTTTGTCTTTAAATAACATTCTCTTAAAATAATGCCTGTTCTATTTCAGCCAAAATTCCATTGTACTTATGTACTACTATCTAGTAGATGAATGTCATTATTGTCTGAATTCGTGGCGCCGCACTGTGGTCAAAAATCCCAAAAAGCTGGCTTTAATTCATTAATGTCATCATTTTGCGACAAATTTTCTCACTTTAGGGTTTTTAGGGTCGCTGAATATAAATTCGATTTTGTTTTTTGAAAAAACAAAATAGTGGATACAAAATGGCAAAGGATTTTTATTAATTTTTATTTTTTTGTAGCAAGCATAATACTTTGTTATCATTTAAACAATACTTTTCTTATTGAACAGATGTCTGTCTCTTGTTGTGAACTGATTTATTGATTATCAGTTTATTATTTTCTTCACAATATTAAATTACATAAAGATTGAAATTTAATTCTTTTAGAAGTTTGGTGGGACTAACGTCATAACTAGGCTTTTTACCTTACTGCAACTAGCTAATTATTTTTAACATGATTTTGACACGCAAAATTTATTTCTTGCATCAAGTTGGCTTACGCGTTTACTCAACACAATTAATTATGAAAAAATAAAGTAGGATTGAAACTTTAGTTGACGAAAGGCATACTTCTAATCAAGATTAAGTTAAAGTTTGATATGCTAAATGGAAACTGTCTGTTTGGAATGCTCAAGGAGCAAATGATCTTAAGAAAAGATAATTATGAAGAACTATGCGATTAGAGAAGCCAGATATTTTATGTGTACCTGGAATAAAAAAAAATAAGTGAAGCATAAGATTGATCAAAAATTGGGAGTTACAGAACGGACTCAAACTATAGT
>JAUELO010419960.1:0-14195 GCA_032357855.1 Amphibolips quercusostensackenii | reverse complement strand
CATGCAAATATCTATGGGGTAGCATTTATGTCCCGAAATATCCTTTAATCCTTCCTCTAATAAGGGTATTGTTCCCTCGGAATATAGCTGCAGGATAATGCCTTTCCATCTCTTTAGTGAATTATTCATCTAAATCATAATCCTTTAATGGAGAGCTACAGACTTATACTGTATTATGCAGTACACTTAGATAAACGTGAGAAATCAATCGTCAACAGAATAATATAGTGAAGCAAAATTATTTTTCAAAAATTAAAAAATTAGGAAGATCAGACCTGAAAGAGTAAAGGGATTCTTAATAAACTAAAGTTGACGTTAATTTTAAGGGGTCTGCCAAACTGATGCGGGTAGGATCGAGTCGGGCTTGTGGGTTGTCGGATTTGCGGGTTGGCAAAAATAATTACTTTTAAAAAAAATTGATGAATTTTCAATAATATATTAAAATTAATAGTGGTGCGCAAAAAATAACCCGACCTATATAACATGATTTATCCAAATTTCTCAAATTTTCTAAACAATTTTTAAATTTCCAATAATTTAAAAAATGTCGATAATTTACAAATATGTTTAAAAAAATTTTTAAGCTAATGAATTTTTTTAATTTTGATACATATTTGAAAATTTTCAAAACTTTGATAAATTTCTGAAATATTAAAAACTTAAATAATTTTCCAAACTTTATTAAAGTTTTTAAAATTTTAAAACCTTATCACAATTTAAAACATTTTCTTAATTCATCAAAATTTTATAAATTTTGGAAATTCTTCAAATGGAAATTTTTAGAAATTCATCAAAATTTTTTAAATTCTTGAAATTTATTGAAATTTCAACAAGATTTGGACGTTTATCAATATTTTCAAAATTTTGATAGATTTTTCTAAAAAATCTAAGATTTACAAAAATTTACAAAAATTTTAATAAAGTTCTAAAATTCTCAAAAATTTTCAGAATTGCAATAAAATTCCAAAATTTTAATAAAATTTAAAAAAAATTTCTAAAATTCTGTAAATTTTAATAAAATTTTAAAAATTTCTAAAATTTAAAAAATTTTTTTTAAATTCCAAAAATTTTTCAATTTGATCAATTTCCGGAAATTCTCAAAGTTTTCATAAATTTTCGGACATTCTCAAAATTTTGATAAATTTCTAAAATTTTCAAAATTTTAATTAATTTCTAAAAAATTTTTAATTTTGATAAATTTCTAAAATTTTCAAAATTTTAATAAATTTCTCAAATTTTCAAACTTATAGAAAATTTCTAAAATTTTTAAAATTTTGATAAATTTTTAAAATTTTGATAAATTGTTAAAATTTTGATAAATTTGGTAAACTTTGATGAATTTCTAAAATTTCAGAAATTTGTCCAAATTTTGCAGATTTTCGAAAATGTATCAAAATTTTTGAAAATTTTAGATATTTATCAAAATTTTAAGAATTTTAGAAATTTATGAGTGTTGACAATTTTTCTTTCAAATAATAAATTTAAATAATTTTTAAAAATTTTTTAAACTTTCAAAAATTTAGAAAACTATTGAAATTTTGATTAATTTTTGAAAATTCTCAAAACTTTGATGAATTTCTAAAATATTAAAAACTGATAATTTTCTAAACTTTATTAAGATTCTAAAGCATTTTTCAAATTTTGTAACTTCATAACAATTTTTAAAATTTTTTTAATTTATCAAAATTTTATAGGTTTTGGAAGTTCTTCAAATAAAAATTTTCGGAAATTTATCAAAATTTGTTAAATTCTAGAAATTTATTGAAATTTCGGAAAATTTTAGACATTTATCAATATTTTCAAAATTTTGATAAATTTTGAAAATTCTCTAAAAATAATAAGATTTCCAAAAATTTACAAAATTTTAATATAGTTCTACAATTCTCAAAAATTTTCAAAATTGTGATGAACTCCAAAATTTTAATGAATTTCTAAAACTTTCTAAAATTTGAATAAACTTTCCAAAATTTGCAACATTTTCAAAATTTTAGAAATTAAAAAAAATATTTGAGATTTTCAAATTTTTTATTAATTTCTAAAATTTTCAAAATTTTGATAAGTTTTGGAAATTTTGATAATTTTCCGAAAATTTTCAAAATTTTGATAAATTTCTAAAATTTATTCTTTTTTATTAACTGAAAATCTTGCTGAGTTGAAAAATCAATCTCCTTTGTTGAAATTCGTCTTTTTCGGTTGAAAAATAATTTTTATTAACTGAACATATAACTACATATTTAATTTTTGGTTGAAAATGTATTAGTTTTTTTTAGTTTATTATTGAAAATCAACTGAAATCTTTTTTAGAGAAAAATCAAATAATTTGTTTTGAAATTTTGTCTTTTTTGTTCAAAATTCATCTATTTTGTTAGAAATTTTCTTTATCTTCTAGGATAAATAGCAACTGTTTTGTTGGAAACTGATCTTTTTTGGTTGAGGATTTAACAATTTTGTCAAAAATTTGTCTTCAAATGTGTAATTTAACGATTTTTAATTACAATTTTTTTTTTTGCTTGAGATATCTACCATTTCATTATTTGTTGAAAACTGATTTTTTTTTTGGAAATTCAATTAATTGGGCAAAAATGTATACTTTGTTGAAAACTTCTTTTTTCGTTGAAGATTTAGCTCATTGGTTTGAAATTTGATTATGTTCTTTAAACGTCGTTTTTTTTGTTTCAAATCAATTTTTCATCTAAAAATGTGAATTTTTTATTTATGGTTGAAAATTGGTCTTTTTAATAGTAAAAATATTATTTTACTTTACAATTTCCTCTTTTTGGATTAAAACTGCAACAATTTGGTCGAAAATTAAGTTTTTTGTTGGAAATTTATATTTTTGGGATAAAAATTCAGCTTTTTCACAGAAAAGTCGTTTTCTGACTTGAAAGTTTAACAATTTTGGTGAACTTTTTTTATTTCTTGGCTTAGAAATCTTTATTTGTTGAAAATTCGACTTTTTTGTTGAAAATAATATTTTTACTGGAAATTAAACTTTTACATTTTTGGTTTCAAATTCATCTATTTAGTAAAAAAAGTTACGTATTTTGTTAAAAATTTGATTATTTCATTGTAAATTTAACAATTGTGTTAAAAAGTAAATATTTTTTCGTATTTTTGGTCAAAAGTTCAACTGTTTTAGTAAAAAATTAAACTATTCGGTTAAAAATAAACTTATTCGTGAAAAATTTATATTTTCGGTTTAAAAATTAATATGTTTTGTAAAATAATTTGTCTTTTAGGCAGAAAAATTCAACACTTCTGGATAAATTTTTTCTTCTTTGTTAAATAAATAATCTTGCTTAAATAAAAATTTGAACTCTTTTGTTAAAAAATTGTCTTTTAAGTTATAAAATATATCTCTTATGGTAAACATTTCACCCTTTTTGATTAAAAACTCAATTGTTTGGTTGAAAATTAAACTATTTTTGGATGAAGATTTTACTGTTTTGTTAAAAATTTGTCTTTTTCAGTTAAAAAATTCATCTGTTTTTGTAGACATTTCTTTTTTTTACAAAAATGCAACTGCTTGGCTGAAAATTAATTTTCTTTGGTTAAGAATTCCACTATTTTGTTAAAGATTTGTCTCTTATAGTTAAATTCACCTGTTTTTGGTTTGAATTTAAATATTTTTTGGTTGAAATGGCAATTATTACGTTTTCCGTAGAGAATTCATCTTCATTAGTTGAAAGTGGAAATATTTTGTTCAAAATTCTGTTTTCTTTTTATGATTCATCATCTCAGTAGAAAATCCTGTTTCTTGGTTGAAAATTGATATATTTTGTTTAAAACAAGTTGCTTTCAGTTAAAATATAATCTGTACTACCTGAAAATGTATATATTTTATTTTTGGTTAAAAATTTATCTTATTCAGTTAAAAAGTCACATTTTTTGTTGAAAATTCGACTTGGTGAAATTTGGTTCAAAATTCAATTCTGCGGTTGAAGATTCATCATTCAGATAAAACTTTATTTCCTTGGTTGAAAATATAACTATTTTGTTAGAAATATTTTTTTTTTAATTTAGAAATTTACTTTTTTAACTGAAAAATCAACTATTACATTTTTGGCAAAAATCCATCTTTTTTATTAAAAATAAAGTTTGTTGGTTAAAAATGCAATTATTTTGTTAAAAATAAAAATTTTTGTTTAAAACTGATATTTTTTAGTTGAGAAGTCATATTTTTTTGTTGAAAATTCGACTTTTTTGGCCAAAAATATTCTTGGTTAATAATTTACTTTTTCGGTTGCAAACTTATCTATTTGGTTAAAAATTCATTTCTTTGGTTGAAGATTCATTATTTTAGTTAAAAATTTACTTCCTAGGTTGAAAACTAACATGTGGGAAATTAGTTTTTTTTATATTTAAACATTAATTTTGAAACTCAAAATTCAACCTATTTCATTTCTTGGATTGAAAATTTATTTATTTTGGTGAAAAAATTCAACATTTTTGTTTAAGATTTACATTGTTGGTTTTAAATGTAAACTCATCTGTAGAAAATTTTTCCCATCAACGGAAAAATTCAGCACTTCGATCAAATTGTTTTTCATTATTGACTAAAAAATCTTTCTTGGTTAAAAATTTAAACTCTTTTTAAAAGTTATTCTTTTAAGTTGGAAAGTTTATCTCATTTGGTAATAATTTGATCTTTTTGTTAAAAATGTAACCGTTTTTTTTTTAAATTATACTGTTTTGATTGACGATGTAACTATTTTCTTAACAACTTTTGAATTTTTGAAAAAATCGTCTTTTTTGGTCGAATTAAACTGTTTTTGTTTAAATTTAAATCTCTTTTAATAAAAATATAAAAAATCCCGAAGGATCAAAGAAAATAAAAATAATGCAGAATAAATTAGTAAGAATTCAAGAAATAAAAAAATTACAGAAATACAAAATTAAAAAAAAAACAACGGATCAAATAAAATTCAATTGTTCTTACCGAAATTCAAGGAAAATGATATAAATTCGATGAAATTCATAAAAATTCACAGTACTTAAAAAAAAATCAAGTGAATTCAAAACAATATAAACAGATTTAAAACACTTATTGAATTCATTAAATTTGGAATGAATTGACAAAAATTCAAAAAAATGAGTGCATTTATAAAATTAATTATCTTGGTTGAAATTTCATGATTTTTGTTGAAAATTCAACTGTTTGGTGAAAATTCAACAATTTGGTAAAAACATTAAATTTTTTTTTTAATTCAACTGTTGCGTTGTAAATTCGTTTTTTTGGGTTGATAATTCTACTATTTTTGTAGAAACTTCATCTATGTAGTTGAAAATTCGTTTTTTTTTTTTATTTGAAAATTAATTTTTTTCTGGAAACTTAAGTATTTAATTTTTGTTTAAAACTTATATTTTTTAGAAGAAAATTCAAATTGGTTGGTTGAAGGTTTAGCGACTTTGTTAAACATCAAGCATTCTTGTTCAAAAATTTTAATTTTAGTTGCAAATTTTTTGGTTGCAGATTTAACTAGTTTCTTGAAAAAATTTTTTTTTTAAATTAATTTTTTCAAATAAATGTTCAAATATTTTATTTTGGGTGAAAATTTGTCCTAGTCGAAAATCCATGTATTTTGTTAAAAAATTTTTTTTACGTAGAATGTTAATCTTCTTGCTTAAAAATTTATCTGTTAAATTGGGATTTTAACTATTTTGTTAAAATTTAATTTTTTTGTTAAATGAGGACTATTTCCTTAACTGAAAAAACTATTTCATTTTTTATTGTAAACTTATCTTTCTTAGGTGAAAGTTTATCTTTTTGGTTGAAAATTCTTTTTCTTCATATTGAAAATTAATCTTTTTTAGTTGGAAATTCATACGTTTAGATGAAAGTTTTACTATATTTATGAAAATTCGTTTTTTTTAATAACTAAATTCTTTAATTAAAAATGTAACTTTTGCATTTATAGTTAAAAAAAATTCGTCTTTTTCGGCAGAAAATTAATTTTCTTAGCTGAAAATTGAACTACATAGTTTAAGGTTTATCTATTTTGTTACAAATTCAACAGTTTTATCAAAAAGCAATTATTTAAAATTAGGTAAAATAAACAATCAATTAATTTATTATATTGATTACAGCATCAATGAATGAAAACGTGAATTTTGAAACAATCAAACGAATTTTCAACAAAGAATTTTAACTTTCAGACAAGTAGTTCAATTTTTTTTATTCTTTAAAACACCTTGGAATCTGTCAAAATCTCGCGAAATTAAATTTTGATATTCAACACAATTTTTGATCCTCAAATTTTTGCCATGTTTTTTTTCTCTTTATTGACCATTGAAGAGCAAGAAATATGCATGATATTTCCTTTGAGAAAAGCGACATGCGGTGGAGCAAAAATCATAAAATCCCGGATTTATGACAAAGTTCCCAAAGGAACGAAATGAATACGAAAGAAAATTTTCAAATATGAAAGTTAGAAAGTGAAGTCGATCCTTCAATTTCCACTTTCCGAGTGATCTTGAATAAAAATTCAAAAATAAAATTTTTAGGCTTATTTATTTATTTGTTCTTAAGGTTATAGAAAATATCATTTTCCCAACAATCTTTTAAAAATTTCAAAAAATTTTTGAAAATTTTAGATACGTCAAATCAAAATTCCAACAAAAAAGTTTATTTTTAATCGACAGAAAAAATTTTTAATAAAAATTAGAAAGTTCTGATTATTATTATATACCAATTCAAAACGATTTTTATTCTAAATAAAAAAATGTTGAATTCATCCAAGCAAGGCAAATTTTCAACAAAATAGTTGAATCCTCAACCAAAAAGATCGATTTTCGAGCAGTTCAATTTTTGATTAAAAATAACACTTTTTTCAAAAGAGAAGAATTTTCTACAAAAAAGATTAATTTCTAATCCAAGAATATTAATTTTCCCCAAAAAAGTTAACTTTTAATTAAATACAAGAACTTTCTATGATGAAGAATAATTTTCTACCAAAAACAACAAATTTTTAACTTAAATTATGAATCTTCAACCAAAAAAATAAATGAATTTTTAGCAAAGTAGTTTAATTTTTAAACCAGTAGTTGAAATTTAGCCAAAAAAGATAAATTCACTTTAAAAAAAATGTAATGGTTAATATTCTAATCTACAAATATTACTATTTTAAATTAAAAACAATTAGAATTATAAAAAAATTTAACAAAGTAGTTGAATCGAAAACCAAAAAGAATTAATTTTCAATCAGTTTTATTTTCAACCAAAAAATAATTAGTATTGCACAGAAAAGACGAATTTTTTACCAAGAAGTTCAATTTTCTACACAAAAATATGAGTTTTCCGCAAAATAGTTCATTTTCAATCAAATACATAAATCCTATATGAAGAAGATTAATTTTCTACCAAAAACAAGAAACTTTTAACTAAAATAATGTTCAAACCAAGAAGGTGAATTTTCAACAAAAGAGTGGATTTTTCAACTAAAAAAGATTTTTCAGTTAAGAAAAAAAATTCAACTAAACTCTTGAATCGTCAACCCGAGAATATTAATTTAAAAAAAAAATTTTGTTTTCAAGCAAATAGTTTACTTTCCTTCTAATATAGTTGAATTTTTATTTAAAAATATGATTTTTTCACCAAATTAGTTTAATTTTTTGCAAAAACAGTCGAATTTTCATTCAAAAAGATGATATTTTAAGTGAGAATATTAATTTTTCACCAAAAAAGACAAATTTTCAACAAAAAAAAAGTAAATTTTTAACCAAAAATGAAAAAGTTTAATTCACATTTTAAAAAAATTAATATTTTTAATCAAATACTTCAATTTTTAACCTGATAACATTACACCAAAGAGAAGAATTTTCAACCAAAAATATTACTTTTTTACAGAAAAGTTTAGTTTGAACCAAATTGTTAAACTTCCAACATAAAAAGTTAAATTTTGATGTAAAAAATAAATTTTCAGCCAAAAAGATAACATTTTTACAAAAAAAAAAATAAATTTCCTACAAAATAGATGAACTTTCAACAAAAGAGTCGAATTTTCAACCAAAATAGATTTTCCAGTTAGAAAAAAAATTTAACTAAATTCGTAAATTTTTAACCCGAAAATTTTAATTTAAAAAAAAAAACTTAAAACTTTTTCCAAATTTCTAAAAAATTTAATGATTTTAAAAATTTTTAAACTCTTCAAAAATTTCCAAAAGTTATCAAAATTTCCAAAATTGAAAAATTTTTCTTTAAACTCTTCTGCATTCTTTTTCTAAGTTTTAGGGAATTATTAGAAATTTTAAAAAATATTTTTAATTACTTTTTAAAATTAAATTCTCAAAGAAAAAAATGGCTTTAAAATTTCCCTGAAATCTTAAGAAAACAATTGAATTATCAACGAAAAAAATTAATTTTTAACTAAGAATATTAATATCCTATAAATAAAAAATTGTAACCAAATTTTAACTAAAATGTTGAATCCTCAACCAAAAAATTTAATTTTTACCAAAGAAGTTTACATTTCAACAATGCAGTTAAACTTTTATCTAAAAGGATGAGTTTTCAACGAAAAATATAATACTTTATAATTAAATTGAAAAATATTTTTAATTTTAAATCATGAGATTTGAATTCTTCGTAAAAGACGAATTTTCAACAAAATAGTTAAATCCTGAGCAAAAAAAAGATTTTTATTTTAAATCAAACATTTGCAATTTTAATAGAAAAAATAAAATTAAAAAAAAGATTAACTTTCAATCCTGAAAGATGAATTTTCAACTAAATAAAAATTCCTAATAACTATTTATATTTTTAATGTTTCTTTGTCTATTTGCTTTAAATTTATATAAATATAATTTTCCAAAATTTCTCTGAAAAATTCAAAAAGACGTTTGAACATTCCAGTCTCTTAAAATTCATTTAAAGAAATAAAGAATTACTTCAAATATAAAAATTATATTTGAAAAAAAAATTAAAATCGTATTCCGAAGTCTTGAAAAATCTAAATTTTACTTTAAGTTTTTTAGAATCATTTTAAATTTTAAATTATTTTTGAATTTTTTTTTAAACTTCTAAATATATTTCAAAATAATTGGAATTGTTTCTAGAACTTTGAAAAAGTTCTGCAAAATTAAAAAAAAAATCTGAAAATCTTCCAGATTCTCTTTTTGCAATTTTGAAAATCTTTTGGAATGTTTAAAAAAATTTTAATATAGTCTTTAAATAAATATTGTGGAATGAAAAATTATTAAAATTTTTTCACAAGTCTTGAAAAATTTTCTGTATTCTCTTGAAATCTTCCACATTTTTAAAAAGCTTGCAAGTTTTTTTTCAAATCTTCAAAAATCTGCATTTTTTTGAAAAAATGTTAAAATCATTTTAAGTCTAAAATTATTTTTGTAACCTCTATTAACTTCGAAAACCTTTTGTCATGTTTCAAAATCTGTTCAATATTCTCTTCAAATCAATTTTGTAGGAAACGTCTTGTCATTTAATAGGACAATTTCACAATACTTTGAAAAAAAGAAAACAAGTGAACTTAAAAACTAGTTATTCCTGTCAATTTCCTCAGACCTGAATTGGTTCGAACATTCTTTTTCAGAGTAGAAAATCAATAAGGAATTGTTATTGATTTCTCATTAGTTCGTTTCAAGAACATTTCTTTCAGTAAGGATAAATTTCTAAGCTTACAGGAATTTTAAATGAAAAGTTAAGTCAAATTATGTTTAAATAAACTTCATTTTTACTATTTATGATAAATATAAATACAAAATTTAAAGAATATCATCTTTAAGTAATACCTGTTGAATATAATAAACTTCACAGTCCAAAATGTTCTTAAAACAGGGGTTTATTTTCAACGAAGAAAAAATAATTTTCAACCTAATAGTTGAATTTTCATCCAAAAAAGATTTTTCAGTCAAAAAAAAAAAGAATTGAATCAAAGTATTGAGTTTTCAACCCGAAAATAACTATTTTTAACAAAAAGGTTCATTTTTAAACGAATAGTTGAATTTGCAACTTATATAGATAAATTTTCAATCAAGAAGATTAATTCTCTACCAAAAAAATTTTCAACAAAATACATGAATTTTCATCCGAGTACTTGAATTTTCATCTGAATACTTGAACTTTCGATTGAAAAGATCAATTTTCAACCAAAAATTTAATAGTTAGATATTTAGTTAAAAAATTTATTTTCTACCAAAAAACGAATTTTGAAGGAAATAGTTCAACTTTCAACCAGGTAGTTAAATTTTGTTAAATCAAAAATAAATCCTCAACAAAAAATGTGACATTTGATATTTCAAACCAAAAAAATTTAATTTAAAACAAAAAAAAACTAAATCTAACAACAACAACAAATGAATTTTCAACAAAATAGTTGAATCCTCAACCAAAAAAAAAAATATAATTTTCCAACAGGCTGTTGCATTTTTAACGAAAAGAGATACATTTTTAAAACAAAAAGATAAATTTGCAACCAAAAAAATATTTTCCAGTCAATAAAGAAAAATAAGTTTAATCAAGTTATGGAATTTTTGAGCCAAAAAGACCAATTTTTTACGAAATAGTTGAATTTTTAACAAAAAAGTGAATTTCGCAACAAAATAGTTGAGTTTTTAACTAAAGAGATGATTCCTTGACGAAAAAATGAATTTTGTACAAAGTAGTTCAATTTTTCATTAAGTAACATGAATTTGTAAAAAAAAGTTTAATATCTTTAAAAAAAATTGAATTTTCATTCGAAAGGATGAATTAGAAAGCAAGATTCTTTCTTAACAAAAAAGAAAATTTTTAGCATAAAAAAATCAATTTCTAACCAAAAATGAAAGAATTAAATTAACATTTTAAAAAGTCATTTTTAAACAAATAGTTAAATTATCAGCAAATAAGTTCTTTTCGAAACACATAGGTAAATTTTCAATCTACAAAGATGAATGTCTAAACCAAGAAGACGAATTTTCAATGAAAAAGTTTAATTTTTAACCAAGAAAAATTTTTCAGTAGGAAAAAAAATTCAACTAAACTCTTGAATTTTCAACCCGAAAATATATATTTTTGGAAGAAGTTCATTTTCAACCAAACAGTTTAATTTTCTACCAATATAGATGAATTTTCATTTAAAATTACAAATTTTTCACCAAACAGTTTTGTGTTTCACACAAATAGTTCAATTTATATTTAAACAGATGAGTTTTAAGTCAAGAATATTTTTTTTTTACCAAAAAAAACTTTTCAACAAGAAAAGGTAATTTTTTAACCAAAAATGAAATATTTAAATTCGCATTTAAAAAATAATAATTTTCCAACAAATACCTAAATTTTTAACCTACTAAAATCAAACCGAAAAAAAGGATTTTCAGTCAAAAATATTACTATTTAACAGAAAAGTTCATTTTCTACCAATTAGTTTACCTTTCAAAAAAAACAGTTGAATTTTGATTTAAAAAAATAAATTTTCAATAAAATATATAAACATTCAGAAACAGAGTTGAATTTTAAGCTAAAAAGGATTTTTCAGTTAAGAAAAAAAATTCAACTAAACTCGTAAATTTTCAACTCTAAAATTTTAATTTTTGAAAAAAAGTATATTTTTAACCCAATAGATTAATTTCCTAACAATATAGTTGAATTTTTATTTTAAAAGATGAATCTCAAGTCAAGAATATTAATTTCTTGCTAAAAAAGAGAAATTTTTAATAAAGAAAAGGTAAATTTCCAACCGAAAATAAAATAGTTAAATTAACATTAAAAAAATAATAATTTTTTATTTATAGTTGAATTTCCAACCTAAAAACATTAAACTAAAAAGAAGAACTTTTGACTGAAAATATTATTTTTTAACGAAAAAGTTTATTTTCAACCGAGCAGTGTAACTTTCTACATAAACAGTCGAATTTCAATTTTAAAAAAGTAAATTTGCTACCAAAATGATAAAATTTTTAACAAAAAAGATGAATTCTCAACAAAATATATAAACTTTCAACAAAAGCGTTTGTTTTTAAACCAAGAAAAAATTTTTAGTAAAGAAAGAAAAAAAATTAACTAAACTTATAAATTTGTAACTCGTTGATAATAATTTTAATAAAAAGGTTAGTTTTCAACTAATTAGTTAGATTTACTACAAAAAAGATGACTTTTTAAAAAAATAATTAAATTTTCAAAACAAAAATACGAATTTTTAACAAAAGAGTTAGATTTTCAACCAAACATACTATTTTTAAACTAGAATAATTATTGTTTACACAAATAAATGAATTTTTAACGAAGTACATTAACTTTTGAACAATTAGTTGAATTGTCGAACGAAAAAAATTATTTATTAAAAAAATAGTTTAATTTTCACCAAAATGATTCAATTTCGAACCAAAAAAGATTAATTCTTAACCAAAAATATAATAAAAACCTTTTTAGTTAAAGAGAATTAACTTTTAACCAAAGAAGGACTAAGGCACGTAAATTTTGAAATCGAAAAGACGAATTTTGGAAAAAAATAGTTACATTTTCAAAGAAAAATATGAATTTGTAACTCAAATGATGATTCTACTACCAAGGAAATGAATTTTTTTCGAAGTAGTTAAATTTTGTAAGAATTAGGAAAATTTGTAATGAAAAATATTACTTGATAAAAAATAGTTTATTTTGCAACAAAATAATTCAATTTTAAACCAAACAGAATGAATTCTGAACCAACAATACAATAATAGACTTTTCAATTAGAAATAATTAACTTTCAGACAGAAAAGATTACTTATTAAACAAATAGTTTAACCTTTAACAAAATAATTGAATTTTTGACCAAAGAAGATTCAGTTGTAATATACTCATACATTTGATATAATAGTCTACCTATAAAAAAATTTCTTTTTGAGGAACCTGAATGGCTTAAAATATGTTGGATCCTGGTAGCATCAAAAAAAAAATTTTTTATTCTTAATATAACTTTCTTAAATCAGCCGATCACAATATTGTTTAGAAACATATATCTCTTACTTAAACTCCTGTTCTGCAATTATGTTACATAGAATGACTTTCTTGAGTATATGTTTTTAAAAAACTATTTTTTTAACACACGTCTTTTAGGCCCTTCTTGTGCAATTTTATTACACAATTTGACTTTTTTTAAGTTTGTGTTTTTTTAATGTACTTTTAAATAATTCAGCAATTCGAACCGGAGTCTGCGAAGTCTTCGATTTTGCTAGCAGGAATCGTTCAGTCTACATTAGAGGAAGCTTCTACGGTACTAATGGATTCACGCCGAAGAAGTGATCTGTGATTTTTACCTAACATCAAAATCAAATTTGACATTCTTCGGGTAGAATACATTTTGCCACGAGGAAATCGAGTATAGGAAACATTAAAACCAATAAAATAGACTAATTATCGAAATTATGTTTCTCAAATTTCAAAACATTATATCAGTCTCTACACTCTTTTCTTTATTCCCCTCTTTTCCCCTTTTTAAACAATCCTTCTTTTTCCCCTGTTTTCAAGAAACTTCACCCTTTTCTCTTTTTTTCGCTCAAACGCGAAAATACAAAATGAGAATTTGGTGATTGTGAATTCTCTTTTGTTGAAGCTCTTTCGTCTTTACCGAACACATTCTGATCACGTATCTCGTACTTTCCACTCGATTTTGTCCAAAATGTGAAAAGTCGATAATGTAGATGTTCACAATATAAATGTCCATAATGTCCATAATATAGAAAAGTTCACATTTTGGACAAAATCGAGTGCGAAGCATAAGATACGTGATAAGAATGTATACGTTAAAGCCGAAGGAGCTTTAACAAAAGAGAATTCACAATCACCCAATTTGCATTTTACATTTTCGTAAGTTCGCATTTGAGAAAAAAACGAGAGGAGGAAGTTTCTTAAAAACAGATAAAAAAAGGAATTGTTTAAAAAAGGGTGAGGCGGAAGCATAAAGGAAAGAGTGTAAAGTCTGATATAACGCTTTGAAATGAAAGAAATATAAGTTCGACAATTTTTCTATTTTATTGGATTTAATGTTTCCTCTACGCGATTTCCTCGTGGCGAATTCTATTCTACCCGAAGAACATCAAATTTGATTTTGACGTTAGGTAAACATGACAGCTCACTTCTTCGGCGTAAATGCATTAGTACCATAGAAGCTTCCTCTAATGTTGACTGAACGATACCTGCTAGCAAAATAGAAGACTTTGCAGACTCCAGTTCGAGTTTCTATATTATTTGGAACTACATTTAAATAAAAACACAAGCT
>JAUELO010419859.1:0-14195 GCA_032357855.1 Amphibolips quercusostensackenii | reverse complement strand
GTATGTATGTATGTATGTATGTCTGTATGTATGTATGTCTGTATGTCTGTCTGTGTGTATGTATGTCTGTCTGTATGTCTGTCTGTATGTCTGTATGTATGTATGTCTGTATGTCTGTCTGTGGGCATGATAACTTTTAAAAAAATTTATCTATCACATTAGCCTTTGGTATATTCTTTTAGTGTTAAAAACTGAAAGTCAAATTAGTTTGCCAGCCATTTTAGGTCAAAATTTAAAAAGTGAGCAAATTTTGGAAATTTTTAAGACCACTTTGTGAAGATTTAAAAATTTTATGTTTGGTTATAAGTAGTCCTTAAAAAAAAATATAATCTTATGACTTTTTACGATAAAACTAAAATTACCAGAGTTGTAGAATCTTCAAAATACAAAAAAATAAATGAATATAGACATTTCAAGCCAAAAAGTGCACGATATGAAAAAAAGCTCAACAAAGGAAAACGTTGCATTTTGACCACCTAAAAAAATTATGATAACAACTTTTTGGATTTTTCTGTAAAATCGAAAATTCTAAAATAGATTGCACAACAAATAATCAAAAAAAAAAAATTCCATTTTGCAGTCAAACTATGCAAGATACAACAAAAAATGATTAAACTAAAATTGTGCACTTAAAAAAGATCTATAAATTTGCTTCGACTTACATTTTGATGCGACGCGTAGTTTTTGTTTTATTCGTAAAAAACAGCATTGAAAATATAAAAATTAAATTTTGAGACAAGCAACACAAGCTGCAAGAAAAATCAATGGACAAAATTTGTCATAAGAATACATTCAAAATGAGAAAAATAAATTTTTGGAAAACGAGACTAGCTAAAAAAACATTTTAACTAATAAAATGTGTCGCCTAAATTATATATACAAATTTTCTTAGAACCACTTTACATTAAAATGAGTTTTTTACATTATCATCAGAAAAGGTATTTAATTTGTGTAACATTTGACCCCCTCCCCCTATTTTTGTCACATGTCCACGTTTTAGACCCCCTAAACCCGAAAAACAGATTTTACGAATGTGCCTGTCTGTCTGTATGTCTGTCTGTATGTATGCCTGTGAGCATGACAACTTTTGAAAAAATTTATCTATTTGATTAGCGTTTGGTATACTCTTTTAGTCTCTCAAATTGAAGGTCAAGTTCGTCAGACAGCCAATAGATTTTTTTTGTAAAAAAATTACATGGGTTATAGCATTTTTAGAATAAAAAAAAAAGAAAATAAACATTTTAAGCCAAACAACGCACAATACGTAAAAAAGTCAAAAAAAGAGAAACGTTGAATTCTAAACACCCTACAAAATTATCATCACAACTTTTGAATTTTCCTAAAAAATCGAAAATTTTAATTTTCATTGCACAAAAAAAAATGAAAAATCAGAAATTCCATTTTGCGGTCAAACTATGCAAATAAGACAAAAGCTGCGCCGACCAAAATTATGCGCCCTAAAAAGATCTACAAATTTGTTATTATTCACTTTTTGATACGATGCGTAGTTTCTTCTTTATTCGCAAAAAACAGTATTTAAAATAGAAAAAATTATTTTTAGACAAACAACACAAGCTACAAAGAAAATAAAAACACAAAATTTGTTCATCAAAAAAAGAGCTGCAAATTTTTTATAAATCACGTTTTGATGCTTGCAGTTGCGCCCTAGAAGATTCTCGTAAAAACTGTTTGAACCTTTTTGGATGATCAAAAATTCAAATTTTGATTGCACAAAAAAATAATAAAAAAACAAAACGTAAAACAAAAAATAAATAGGCAAAACTTGTTAACGCAAAAAAGAGCAACACATTTTTTTATATTATTTTTTGATGGTATGCGTAATTTTTGTTCTAATCGTAAAAAATAACATTACCAATTAAAAAAATTAATTTTTTGAAAAACAACGCAAAGTATGCAAAAAAAATAAATCAATAAAAAGTATGCGTTCAAAAAAGATCTACAAATTTGTTAGCGATTACTTTTTGACAGAACGCGTGGTTCTTTTTGGTTGAGGATTGAACTGTTTTATTGAAAATTTGTATTTTTTGATGAAATCCAGCTGTTTTTACATTAAAATTATAGTATTTTTTGGTTAAAACAGTAACTATTATATTTTATTTAAGAGTATTCATTTTGCTTGAGACTTCATCTACTTAGTCGAAAGTGAAACTACTTTGTTAGAACTTAATCTTTTTGGTTGATGATTCATCATTTTAGTTAAAAATCCTCTTTTTTCAATTTTAACTATTTTGTTTTAAACTGTTTCTGGTAAAACTAATTTTTTTGACTGAAAATTAAATAATTTAGTATTTGGTTAGAAATTTATCTTCTTCGGTTATTTTGGAAAGCAAAGCGCATGATCAATGTATTTTGGAGGGCAGAGCGCGACGACTAAATCGCATACCGTCAGCAGCACTTTTTTCAACATTTTCTGTTTTTATCATACGGTGCCCAAAAACGAGCGTGGGGAGTGAGGTTTAATTGATTTTCAAATAAAATATTAGGCGCAAAGCGCGAGTGTCAGGACGGGAATGTGTTTCTAAAGGTCGATAAAACCTTAAGTAAATTCGTTCTTCTCTTCATTTAAAACTACATTAAACCAAAAGCATGTAACAGCGATAAAGTATGCAAAGCGAGCATTAGCCCGCGAAGCGCGCTCCTGCTTTTTATCTGAGTCGAGCACTATGTGTGGAAACTAGAAAAAACCGAGCGCGAAGCGCGAGGTAAATATATTTATGAGCGCGAAGCGCAAGATACAAGAGTCGCGGGCCCTAGGCGCGCTCAAACTGGCGAGCACAGCGTGCGATGAGAATGTGCCCGTGAAGCGGGCAGATTTTTCAAATAAAGATTGCAGCATTGGTAACTGTTGAGCATTTAATTTTCATTACTATTTGTAATTACAAATTACTTGTGACTAATAATTTGCAAGCTCTACTTTGAAAAACGATAAGATTGTGCGTTTAGAGCCTACTTGAACTTCCGCAATTTTATCAAGGGCCAACAAGGTGATTTTGACGCTCTCTATGTTTATTTCTACCCGTACTGAATGTTTCGCGCGAAAACCATATGTATATATTCCTGCGAGATAATAAATACTCTTCAATATCGCAACGACGCCACCATCAAGTGTTAATAATACAACGTGTTCTTGGGTTAAAATAGGGCAAAAGACATTACGTCTTGCGAGTATATCAATTGCTTTATCCGCCGGAAAAGTGTATCTTCGAAGTTGAAATTGCAGTTGTGGATTCATCTTGGAAAAAAGACAAATAAATTCAAGTTGGTCTGAACCATAGACAGGTCCTTTAGAAGAAGCAATGAGCATGGTAGGTGGAGCTATGTATCTAGCATTGTCAGGAGGAGACCTAGACCTGTCATGAAGAGAAGGCTCGACAGGAGGAGGAGACCTGACAGGAGAATATTGTCTGTAAGAAAAAGAGAAGTTTTGTCCGCTACGAAGAATGCTAGGAATGGGGGCGCGATTAGGTAAGCATTAGAATTGGAAACTTAACTCTGCAAAAAGAAACAGTTTATCACATTTTTAACATGAATATGTTACAGGCAAAGGGGTCCAACGAAAAATCGACAAAAAAATATCGTCACGACAAAATCGACACGAAAAAATGTAACGCTGACGTTATCATTTATTACGGGTCCGTTTCCAACATATTCATGTTATCACCATTTTGCTTCACTCCGGATGGAGACAGGAAATTTGGAAAGGAAAAAGAAGAGAAAAGAAATAAGGGTAAAGGAGAAGGGAGAAGGTTTGAAGGAAAAGGAGAAAAAGGGGTGAAGGGGCAAAGAGAAAATGGAGAAAGAAACAATGGGAAAGGGTTAAGTGGAAGGGAAAAAGTGTAAAGAGAAAAGTGAAAAGGGGGCAGCGAAAAAAGGTAAAGAGGAAATCGGAAAGGAAAATGGGAAAAAAGGAATGGGAAAGGTTAAAGCTGGAGGGAAAATGGAAAAGGGTAAGGGGAAAGTGGAAAATGGAAAAAGAAAAAGGGAAAAGACGACAAAGGAAAAGATAGAAGATGAAAAGGGGAAAGTGGAAAAGATGAAAAGGGAAAAGGGGTAAGGGGGAATCGGAGATTTTTTTCAGGTATGGATAACAATTACAATAGGAGGCCTTTTTTAAGAATGGATTATTTTAATTATTAGAATATGGAAAAACGTACGTAAAAAAAAATATTACATCATTTATCACGATATTACCAACTACTACAAAAAATTTAATTAAATACCAGTCCAGGGAAATTTTAAACGAATAACTGGTAAAAACGATTCTCCAATTGTTAAAACATAAATCTTTGATTGAACGCATATTGTTTACTAATTTTTAATTTAAAAATAAGTAAAAAGGTACATTAGAGTGATTGAGTTGCCAAATTGATACTGAAAAGAATTTAATTATAAAATATTATTAATTGCAAGGAAACAGAGGGGAATTCTTTTTTGCTTGTGACGAACCTTTTTGAAGGTTTAGATAGCGATGAAAAATAGCAATGGGTATATAATACGGATTATGTCAAACAAACTTTTATTTACATAAAGCTGAAACATGTGTTTAAAATTATGAATATATTGTAGTATTATATTCACAAATAAAATTGACGATGACTACGATGGTGAAGGTCAGAGTTTTTAAGTCAAAATTTTTCCCGAAAATTTTTTCTCGAAAAATTTCCCATTCCATCAAAATTTTTCGTCTTCTAGTCAACATTTTTCGATTTCGATGCGAATTCAATACATCGACAGCAAAAGGTTTCCAATACCTCTGAAGGTTATAACTAATCCGCTTCAATTTTTACAGAATGTTTATATCATTTTTTCTAATGGTATTTATTTTGTGTGTATAAATATTTTTCTTTAACTGTAACAATTACGTTCTTTGCATAGCAAATTTAAAGATGTCCATATTCCCCTAACTTTCACAGTTTACTAGATACTTGTAGAAAATGGCAATCTTAATCTTTTTCCTAAAAATTTTATATGCCTGTACTTTTTGAGACTAAAAGGTTTTAAAGTTTAAATTAGCGAATAATTTATTTATCAACATACTATTTATTTTATGGTATAACCAGAACCATCAATAACGCGCCACGCGCATGGTTAATTTTTTTTATCTAAGAAACAAACATTTTTTGATACAAAATAAAAATTTGAAAATACTGTTTATTTTTAATGCTTATTTGTTTTTAAGATTATATAAATATAATTTTCCTAAGATTCTAGAGAAGATTCAAAAATTTTGAACCACAAAAGTCAAATAATTTGATTTTTAATAAATTTGATGACTATTTCAAAAGATAAAAATTTTCAACCAAATAGTTGAATCCTCAACAAAAACAGCTTAGTTTTTATGTTTTCTATCAAAAAGATAAACTTTTAAGACCAATTTTCAGAATAAACTTTTAACATTTAACTCAAGACATGAGTTTTCATCTAAAAAAAAAGAATTTTCAAAAAAAAGTTAAAAAAACTTAAAAAATTAAAAGATTACCTACAAATCTTCTAGATCATTGTCGACATTTTCATAAATATCTTTAGATTTTTTTCAAAAATCAATCTTTCAAAAGAAGGAATCATTAACATTTTCTACAAGAATCTTAAGAGAGTTTTTTTTTTGGAAACCTTATAAATGTTTAAAAAGCTTAGAAATAGGATTTCAAAATCTTCTGAAAATTTACACTTTGTTAGAAAACTTTCGTTGTCATTTAAATCATAAATTATTAAAAATTTTTTTCAACTTCAAAATATCTTTGCATATGATTTAAATTCTCCCTAAAATTTTGAAAAATTTTCCAAAATGAAAAAAAATGTACAAGAAACCTTGACGTTTTTTTCTAAACTTTTAAATCTTTGAATGTATACATTTTGTTTTTAATGTTTTGAAATGTTTTCAAATTTTTAATTATCTTTCAAATTTTGATTAAACTTATAAAGATATTTGAATTTCATTTGAAATTTTCATAAAATTTCAAAAAATGGTGCAAAATTAACAAAAAAATGGTTTAAAATCTTTTAGAATTTTTTGCGACAATTTTGCACATGTTTTAAATCTTTCTATATACTTTCAAATATTATCTTGAAATAACATTCATTCTGCGTGAATTGGCCGCTGATCAGTTGGCCGGCTTCACGGTTGTTTACGCTTGACTGGTTCTTTTTCCCCCCTGACCGTCCCTTGACAGCCTACACAGAAGGCCACCGCTCAAAGTGTTGAAATAAGTGATCGCTTTTCGCTTTTAATCCGGTTCAAACTAGATTTTAACAGCACTCACTAGTTGGCCGTCTACCGCCGAGGTCGGCCAAATTACAAGAGATGAGTGTGAATTATATTTTTTTATTTTTTGAAGTCTTCTAAAGTTATAAATCATTGTTAAATCTTTTCAAGACATCTAAATATTTCTTATAGTGATAGTTAATAAAGAAATTTTTTATTCTTTTTGAAATCGGTATAAAGGGTTTTTTGAAGTCGCTGATTACAAACTTGATGCCAAAAATTCAAAAAACCAAATAGTGGATCTGATATGGCGGACGGATTACCTGAAATAATATTTAATTATAACATTAATTGATATCGGGGTTTCTTTTAAGGTCACTAAATACGAATGCGAAATACAGTGCTGATATAACCGCTGCAATAAATAGAAATGAGGTAACGATTGTTGTATTTTTTATCTTTCTAAAACGTTCGAGTGGTTGAATTATGACATTTTAATTAAAAAATTAAAGAGCTTATATCACTGCTGAAAAAGTTGTTACGCTTTATTTCAAATAAAAATCTTTAATAATTTTTCAAGATAAAAAATTATACCCTGTAAGTACAAAAATTACACTCTATTCTTTATGTACAGTTTTTGATACTGAATACTGATGAAATATAACTTTTGTTTGAGTTATAATTTTTTCGAATAAGTGAAAATGACATTTTTTTCAATTCATGTAAATTTCATTGAAAAGATATTTGTTTTGTTTTATGCATGTCAAGCAAGGGATCATGTTGCGAACTACATATAAATATTAAAAAATGTCCATTTTTCTTATTTTAAAAAATTTTATTTTAAACCAAAATGATATTTTTATAATTTAACTTATTTTTTGCGTTTAATAATAAAAAGTGAACTTACAAAAAATTGTCATCATTTTTGTACCCATTGGGAATTTTTAAATTTTTCTCATTTATGATTAAGAAAATTTGCACCTGGATTTAGCAGAGAAGACCTGGATCTGGCCCGAAGAGGAGGCTTAACAGGAGTGAGATACCTAGCAGGAGAATGTTGTCTGCCATAAGGAGAGGAATTTTGTCCGCTACAAGGAATACCGGGAATAGGGTCGCCATTCGAAAAGCAGTCGAATTGGGAACTTAACTTCGTAAAAAGAAAGAGGATTACATTTTTTTCAATCTGGGAAACTATCACAATAGTAGGCTACTTAAGGTTCTAGGACCCGGAGCGCATAAATATGTTTTAGTAGGTATCGTAAAATAAAATAAAAATAATTTTTTTTTTTAATATTAGTTTCCAAAAATTTTTTTTTCTGAAAAAAGGAAGTAAGTTTTTTTTCTGCAAAACAATTCAGCTTACCTAATATAAATTAGAAGTAAAGCACAAAAATAATAATTTTATTTTTTAACTTTAAGTTGACTTAATGAAAAAACCTATGTTTTTTTATATCAAAATTGAAGCAGAAAATCTTTTGGGTTGAGTGTGTATGTGTCGACATTTCCCCATTTCCAATTCCCCTCTTTTTCGTTTTCCTTTCCCTTTTCCCCTACCACCCTACCACCCCTTCCCTCTTTTCCTTTTTTTCCCTGCCCTATTTTCATATTTCCGCTACCCTATTTTCTCTTTCTTATTTTCCCTTTTTCCTACGTCTTTTTCCCTTTTTCTTTCCTCGCACTCTTTTCCTTCCTCTTTCTCCTTTTTTACTTTCCCCCTGTCCTTTTTTACCTTTTCCTATTTCCTCTTGTCATTTCCCGTTTGTTCTATTCCACTATTCCTCTGTCCCTATTTTCTTTTTATGCATTCTTCTTTTCCCCTTTTCTTTTCCACCTTCCACCTCCCACCTTTTCCTTTTGCACACGTTTTTTTTTTGCTTCATACATTTTATGGATAAAACTCTCTGCCGTACAAGTAAGGCAAAACCGTGATAACATGAATATGTTGGAAGCGGACACGTAATAGATGATGGCGTTAGCGTTACACATTTTTCGTGTCGGATTTTAGGTGTCAATTTTTCAGCAAACTCCCGTGTCTAAAACATATTTATGTTAAAATGTTCTTTATGTAATCGAAATTTTTTAGTAAAGATTAAAGCCTTGGTAACCACTAAACTTTCACTTTTTATTACTATTTGTAATTACAAGTTACTTACGACATTTCAAGATGACTTCGAATGACAACGAATTTTATATTTCAGTTCAAAATAATTTTGCGGTATAATTAATAGCGACGCAGATCGTGGTTTACGAGCTCTACTCTAAAATACGATAAGACTGAGCGTTTAGAGCCTACTGGAACGTCCGAAATTTCAACTGGGGTCAATGCGGTAATCGTACCGCTTTCTATGTTTATTTTTGCTCGTACTGGATGTTTTGCGCGAGAAACATATGCATATATTCCAGCAAGAAAATAAATACTCTGTAATGTTGCAAAGACGTCACCATCAAATGTTGATAATACAATGTGCTCTTGGGTTGGGATGGGGCAAAAGATATTACGTCTTGCGAGTACATGAATTGGTTTATCCGCCGGAAAAGTGTATCTTCGAAGTTGGAATTGCAGTCGTGGATTCATCTTGGAAAAATGTCGAACATATTCAAGTTGGTTAAATTCATATGCAGGTCCGTCAGAAGAAGCAATAAGCATGGTAGGTGGAGCTATGCATCTAGCACTGGCAGGAGGAGACCTGCACCTGTCACGAAAAGGAGGCTCGACAGGAGAAGGATACCTGACAGGAGAATATTGTGTGTCAGAAGAAGAAGAATTTAGGCCGCTTCGAGGAACGCCAGGAATAGGGGCGCCATTAGGTAAGCATTCGAATTGGGAACTTAACTCTGCAAAAAGAAACAGCTGATTACATTTTTTAAGCATGGTAAACTATTGAAATAGTAGGTCTCTTTTAAAAATAGATCATTTTAATTTATTAGAACATGCAAAGACGTATGTTTTTAAACATTAGTTATATAATTCAGTACAAGATATAACACTACTAGAAAAAATGTGATCGAAAATCAATTCTGAAGAATTTGAAACGAATAACTAGTAACAACGAATCTACAATTGTTAAAACATAAATCTTTGATTGAACGCATGTTGTTTACCAATTTTTAATTTAGGAAAACGTAAAATAGTACATTAAAGTTATTAAGTTGTTTAATTGATACTTATAAGTTTTGATTATAAAATATTATTAGGTTAAAAGAAAATAGAGGGGGATTTTTGTTTGTTTGTGAAGAACCTTTTTGAAACATTGGATGTCGATAAAAAAGGCAATTAGTATAGAATACGGAGTACATCGAACAAACTTTTAAATATATAAAGATAAAACATTTGTTTAGAATAAAAATATATTGTAGTATCATATTCACCAATAGAAATAAGGAGGAATACGAAGGTAAAGGCCAGAGTATCAACAATTCCCATTTTTTGCAAAGGGGAGATAATCCAATTAATGCGTTAAAATTTTAACAGTTACCAGTATATCTGAGGAATAATCAAGTGTTTCATCAGAGTATGTATATTATATCTAAGTCGTTATCTCATGCAGCATAGGCATTAAAGTGGTAATTTTAATTGAAATATTGACCTGTTGATGAAGGCTTTTTATAAAAACTGGTACTTTAACATCCATTTTCAGTTTTAATAATCTAAGTAATTTAGAGTTTTGTTCCTTTTCAGTTAAAAGGGGGAAAATAAAGATTTTTTCATGCTGTTGAATATCTCAATTAATTTTTGAATTGTATCCGTTGGAAATATATTGACAATATCTTTCCCAAACCTTTTGTAGGAAAGTGTTAAGAAACTTAGTTTAGCTGATGCTCTGTTTTTAATATCTTTTGAAATAAGATTGTAAACAATTGGATGTATGAGTCATCTTGTTGCACAACTTGAACCATGATTGTAAAATTTGCCGATGAACTAGCATATATGTTGTATTAGTAAACACTGTTTTGACCAGAGCTGGGAAACAAGTATTTCAAATACAAGCGACAAATTACATTTATTTCGCTCCAATGTTATTGAATTACATTTTACAGCAATAACATTTGTTCCAGTGTAATTACACAAGGTCCAATTACTAGTTTATTTCAATTAAACAGAGAATGCAATTCCAATTACTTTAGAACTAGTTGAGAACTAGTGGAGTAGAGTGGAGTAAAGGGGTGGGAAAAGGTGAGAAGAGGGGGAAAACGACTGCGCAGTCGAGTTTTGCTGTACATAGAGCGGCGAAGTGCACTTCTGTGGTTCTTGAGGTTGCGCAGTATACTTGTACTTTACTAAAGGCTGTGTACTACAGTTCTGATGGACACAGAAATACGTAGTGCTATTCTGCGACACTTTAGGATGCACAGAAGTCTCATATGACACATAAGGATGCGCAACAGTTCAATGGTACACAGGGTCGTGCAGTAAAACTTTGCAGTACATAGTGCTAGATAGTGCACTTTTGTAACCTTAGAAATGCGCAGTAGACTTATAAGGCTTGAAAAAGTAGTAAATGTACGAAGTATTAAGGCTGCGAATTTGAGGTTCCCAGAAAACATGTCTACGCAATGCAGTTCTACGTTACTCATGGATGCGCTGTATACGTATATGATACGTGGGAGAGCACAGTACAGTTCCGTTTTGCTCGGGATGCACATTAGAGTTTTTTTAGCTCATATAGCTGCGGAGTGATTTTCTAAAAAATTTACAAATGCGCAGTAGAGTTATGAGGTACATCATGGTGCACAGTGCAGTTCTGTGGCACTAAGGATGTGCACTAGAATTTCTAATCACTTGCGTCTGCGCAGTGCATTTTTGCGACACTGACGAGTGCACAGTAGGATTGAAAGACACATAAGGATATACAGTATATGTCCGTGATACTTTACCCGCGCAGTAGATTTTTGTGACGCATGCGGCTGCGCAGTACCGTGAAAAGAAATTCGCAGATGCGCAGTAGACTTTTGAGGCACATAATAGTGCACAGTGCAGTTACGTGTTTTTTATGCTGCGCATTGATTTCGTCAGCACGTGCAGCTGCGTACTTTTTTGTGCCTTATATGTCTATCGCAGTACCGCAAATGTCGTAGAAGTGCACCATGTAATCACATGTGCTGAAAAAAAACTAACCTAGAAGTTCATTCGCCTCTGTTTACCTCTCCTTTTTTTACCTTGACACTTCCCCTTATTCTCGCTTGAGCTCTTACCCCACTACGACCGCGACGACTTGGCGTCCGAGAATTGCTTCTCTCTCTCTGTTTACGTTGCCGTGAATGCTTTAGCTGGATTTAAACCTTTAAACGCAATTTTAAAGTGCAAAAAGTTATTATATGCTTTGTTAATGAGGTTTACAATAGGATTTTGAAAGGGAAAGTATGTATGTTAATGGCGTAGCCAGAGGAGCGGCTGAGGGGGCTTTAACCCTTCTTCAAATTTCGAAATCACATCTGTTATGCACTGGAAAACTTAATTCAATTCACAACATCTTGTGTCTATGTTCTGACAGCTCTGCTATTTGCTATAAATGTTAACGAGAAAGTGGGATTATATATAGCATAGACACCATAATAAAATGGTGTCCATTCTTAACGTTACCAGTCCTGCGATAGTAGAGGCTACACTGTAGATTTTTATACTTAAAATTAAATAAACTCAAAGGCCAATGGCATAAATCATGATTTCAATACACCAATGATTCAATTATAAGTACAGCTTTGTCCTAAGCCAGAACAACTATCCGAGAGGTAGAAATTCGTAAGTGGATCATAAACTACAAAGAAAATTTTATTGAGAATCATTAATATGGGGTGTATCAAGTTGAACTTAACATTTATTTCCAGAATTAGAAATAGACAACAGAAAAAAATTATTTTTCAAATATCACCCCTATAATTCTGTTTTATAAGGCCCCGAAAAAATCCAGAAGTAAAAATTTGGGTTTCACGAGTTTCTAGCATAATTTTCGAAAATATTTCATTATTATTGTTTCTAGCAATTTACTTTTACAATAGATTCAAAATGTCTCTGTTTATCTATAATACTTAACTTATTGTAATCTTTTTAATTAGAGTGAGGTGATAATCAATTAAATTTAACAGAAATAATTTTTAAAATAATTTATTATTATTTGTAATAATTTTCTCGCAGAATAATGCTAGAAAGTTGCAGTTTTTTCTCAAATTTACCACTATTTGTCAAATTTTCAAAAACAGTAAGTTGATAATTAACTGAAGTTAACAGAAATAATGGTTTAATTAATTTATTATTATCTATAAAAATATTTTCTCAGAATAATCCTAGAAAGTTACAGTTTTTTTTTAATGTTCCACTTTTTGTCGAATTTTCAATGATATTTAGGTAAAAATTAATTCAAGTTATTATAAATAATTGTGTAATGAATTTGTTATCATATATAATAATAATCTCTTTCAATAATGCCAAAAATATGCGGTTCATTTCTGAAATATTCTAATTTTTTGTCACTTTTCGTTTAAAGTGACTTAATATTTAGTGAAATTTATCAGACATAATTGCTTGAAGAATTTAATATTGTTCATAACTATCTTCTCCTATAATAATAGTAGCTAGTTGCAGTTATTTCTAAATTTTCTACTTTTTGTCAACTTTTGACTTTGTGAGGTAATAACTAATGCAAGTTTAAAAAATAATTCTTTAAACATTCAATTATTGACAATAACTATCTTCTCTTAGATAATTAGCAAACTGATGTTTTTTTATGATTTTTGTTTACTTGGCTTTGTCTGTTTAGTTATGAAAGTACAATAAATAAACAATAAAATTATTTGCTAAACAATTTCTTTCTTTTTTTGTTCATTTATTTGTCTACGATAAAATAGATTTTTAAAATATTCGATAAATTTTCTGTATGAATCATATTAAACATACATTTTATTTAGAAGACTTTTTGTTTTAATTGATACTAATATTTATTACTTGTGGGCGTTCGCATGGAAAGGGCCCTTGTAGGCAGTTCTAGTTTGGGAGATATCCGCGTTTTTCTTAGTCAGGGTCAAAATGATTATTTTTAGGCTTAAGTGGGGAACAATATTAAGACCTATACTAAATCTTTTGACACTGTATCTATGTTCTAAAAGCAAGCGGAAATGTGTTTATTCCACACTTGACCAAAATAACCAGCTTTCGCCCCTGAAAAGAGGGGCGAAAGTAGCATATATTTCTCACAAATTGAATTTGCGGAGCGAAACGAAAATTTTCGGGGCGAAGGTAAAATTTGCGGGGCGACGTTAAAATTTGCGGGCCAAATTAAAATTAGCGGGTCGAAAGTAAAATTTGCAGGGGGGGGGAATTGATTGGTCGACGGTTGCCATATTGAAAATCTAAGTTGCTCCGAGTCGATCAGAATTGGAGCCACGAACAAAGCTGTAGAAAAATGAGTTTTATTCGCTTTTCAGGGCTCTCGTCAAAATTAAATGCGCTTTTCTCGAAAAGCTGTTTTTCGAAGTTCCAACTTTAAAAATGCCTCAGTGACTCGTTTTTTAATTTGAAGGCTTTGTCTTGGACTTAAAATGCCGGGAACTTATTCCGCTATATAATTTTGTATCCAATTCTATACTGGTCGTTAGGGCTCTTTTCATGAGGACGCCCACATTTGTTCCCATCTAAAAAGTTAAAGAAGAGCGGAAAATTTATGAGAAGATATTTATAAACCCTTATAAGTGTTCAACCAGTTTTGTTTGTAAACTTGCATTAATTCTTATCTGAATAAGTAAAAAGTAGAAAAGTTAAAATTTTTATAGAAAACCGCAACTATCTAGCAATAATATAGGAGAAGATTTTTATAACGATAATAATTTAATTTAACAATTATTTTTGCTATATTTTATTAATTGAGATCTTACTTTAAGTGAAAAATTGACGATCAGTGAAAAATGCCTAGCTCTGATTCTCACAGATATACAAATTTGAGAATTTAAAATTCTTGTAAATTTTCTGTAATTTTAAATT
>JAUELO010419754.1:0-14196 GCA_032357855.1 Amphibolips quercusostensackenii | reverse complement strand
ATTCAACAATTCGATTAGAAATTTATCCTTTTCGGTTAAGAACTCAACTGTTTTGTTAAAAATTTAACTGTTTAATTGAAAATTTAACTATTTCGTAGAAAATTTATTTTTTGTACGAAATTCATATTTTGACGTTGAATAGTCAACTAAGTCGGTCTTGTCCCTCTCTACCCTATGTTTTATTGAATTAAGTGATTGTGTTTTAAGTTATAATTAATAAATGAAAAGTTTAATTTTTTTAACCGTTAGCTTGTATTTTTGGTTCTGGTCGGCAAGTTGAAAATTATATTGCGTGTTTTTGGCTCATGCCTAAACGCCAATAGATTTTTATAACAATAATTTTTTCTGAAAAAATATCTTTTAAATTTAAATTTGCTGAAAAATGTTCTTCACAATAATTTGTTTGTAAAAAAATGTAATTTTTATTTTCTAAAAAATAAACTTTTTCGCAACAAATTGTTATAAACAATTTTTTTATACTTACATTTATCAGAAAATTCTAGACAAATTACGTGAAGTATCGTTCATATACTACGTACGTGTTCTTCTATTGTTTATTTTGTAGTATCCTTTTTAACTTCACGGAAATTGTATTCTCATTTTTCCTTAAGCAAAAGAAAAACGCGTCACGTAGTATATGAACGATCCCTAGGCACAACCATGTACCAGCGATGATGCCACTTTTTTCTGATGTTCTATGAATAACATAGGCTATGCAAAAAATATTATTAAATACAATTTTATAAGCAATGTACTATAGCTACATGAAATTTCAATAGAAAGTTTTTGAAAAATTTGGAAAGAATGTTTTGGACATTGGCAGATAAACATGTTTTTTTTTGTCTATTGTTTTGTTTGTTGAAAAATAGGTTATTTAAAAACACGTAGAAGCGTATATATTTATTTGAAAAATGTAAAAAGATGAAGACTCGGAAAAATAAAAGTCTGAATTATAAGTGGCAAATAAGATCAAGAACAATAAAATATCTTTGATTGTTTTCCAAATTAGAACTTTATTTGTTCAGTTGTGCACAAAAGATATTCGAATCTCACTTTGTCGACTCACGGGTCGTCAGCTGCTTGCTGAGTAAATCTGCAGCTAAACAAATTAATTAACGTATTTATATTTTTTAATTATTTAGTTTTTTAAATAATAATTTCGTATAATAATTGTTTATAATATTTTCGTAGGTAACAAAAATCTCGCAGGTAAAATTTTTCTTATAGGAGTCTAGAAAAAACTAATTAACATCCTCCTAATTATATGGATTCCCAAAAGGCTGAGGTCTAGGTGTCTAGAATTCCGGTTAAATAGTCCACCCATCTTGGAATGACTATTCGCACAGAACACTGGACGATAATTATGGAATCATCGCGTATAATTGTTCCAAAAACTGATACGCCTAGAAATTTTGCAAGATTTTAATTAATCTAAAAAACAAAACAGTAATTTTGTACGCGGCAATTGGGCAAGCGGGCGAAAATGACTACCGCTCTCGTTATTGAGAGATCGAAAGATCGTCTGTGGTCCACTGTTTAGGAGTTTAGGTAACTGCCTATCCTAGAGATTCTGCAGTCGCGTGTTCACGTCACCGTATTTTTACATTCTCATCCTAATGAAAAGGTATTGGTTTTATGTAAAATTTGACTTGGTCCATTTAAATAAATCTCCACGTTTTGAGACCCCTTGAGTCAGAAATAATAAATTGTACGAAGGTGTCTGTCTGTCAGTATGTCTGCTATGTCTGTCTGTCTATCTGCATCCTGTAGGCACGATAACTTTCGAAAGACTTACCAGATTGAATTGATCTGTAGCACACCTTTTTATGTCATAAAAAGAAAGGACGAGCTTATTAGCTAGATATTTTGGATAAAAATTTGAAAAATTGAAGCACTCAGAAAGTCGAACAATTTATCTTTAGGACTTTTGTTTTTAGATAAAATCACCAGAGATGTAACAATTTAAAAATTAAAAAAAAACGAAAATGAAAATTTTAAGCCGATTTTTACCCTAGGATCTTCATTTGCATCTATACAAAATCCAATTAACGCAAGAATTGAAGCCGCTAAACCAACAACAACGTTGTTTCTTCGCTGATTGGATGATTGAAAAAAATGAGGGGTTTTTATCAAAAATCATGTTTGTTGATGAGGCTCGTTTTCACCTCAATGAACACGTAAACAAACACAACTGTCTCACCTAGAGATCAGGAAATCCACCTCCGATTCCCCAGAGACCATTTCATTATGCAAAATCACTGTATAGTGCGGGCTATACGCTGGTGTCATTATTCGGTCATTTTTTATCGAAAATTTGGACCATCGGATACAGGACTGCAAAAAGAGTGTCGGCACTTGCATGATATCATTTTCCATGTATAAATGGCATGCAAGCACCTTTCATTTTCACTCAACTGTTTTGATTTCACATAGGAAAAAATGTATTTTTTTCCAATTTAAAAACGCACTTACAGATAGCCCACCTTCTATAACAGCAACTAAAATTTCGATTGAAAAATTAAAAAAAAATTTTTTTTCTATAAATATAAACACTGCATAGGCCTCTGTAAAACCAGTAACTATAAAGGCAACCGAAATTTCTATAAAAAAATTTAAAAATTTTTTTCTTAAAAAATAGTAAATAAAAGTAAAAAACAATAAGTAAATATAAATAATATAAATAAATATATAACATATATAAATGAATTACAAATAAGAGTAAGTAAACTAAAAATGAGAATGTGAATAAATAATTTCGATACAAAAATTTAACAATTTTTTACTTTTCTGTAACATAAAAACTGTATAGGCCTATAAAACCAGTAAATATAAAGGCAACCAAAATATCGATAGAAAAATTTAAAAAAATTTTTTTCACTTATAATAGTGAACAAAAGTAAAAAACAATAAGTAAGTATAAATAATATAAAAATATATATAACACATATAAATAAATTATAAATAAAAGTAAATAAACTAAAAATAAAAATGTGAATAAATAATTTCGATACAAAAATTTTAAAATTTTATTCTTCTCTTAAAACATAAAAACTGTATAGGCCCCTATAAATCCAGTAAATATGAACTCAATCAAAACTTCGATAGGAAAATTTAAAAAAATTTTTTTCCTTTAAAAATCTCAAAAACTATATAGGCCTCTATGAAACTAATAAATATGAAGCCAACCAAAATTTCGATAAAAAAATTAAAAAGATTTTTTTTTCAAAAATCATAATAATTCTATAGGCCTCTATGAAACTAGTGAATATAAAGCATACCAAAACTTTGATACAAAAATTAAAAAAAAATTTCTGTTCCAAAATAATTTAAAAATATATAGGCCTCTATGCAGCCAGTAAATATAAAGGCATCCAAAATTTGGATACAAAAATATTTAAATTTTGTTCTTTTCTATACTCTCAAATACTGTATAGGTCTCTATGACACTAGTTAATATAAATGAAACCAAAATTTCGATACAAAAATGTTGAATTTTTTTCTGATCTATTTTTATTAAAACTGTATAGGCCTCTATGAGACCAGTAAATATAAAGGCAACCAAAATTTCGATAGAAAAATTTTAAAATTTTTCTTCCTTCAAAAAAGCTCGAAACCCGTATAAGGCCTATATGAAACTCGTAAATATAAATTCAACCAAAATTTCGATAGCTTAATTTTTCCTTAAAAAAACATTAAAAACTTAGTTTAAGTCCCTAGGGCTTCTATGAGACCAGTAAATATAGAGGCAACCAAAATTTCGATAGAAAAATTTGGAAATTTTTTTCCTTTAAAAACCTCAAAAACTATATAGGCCTCTACGAAACTAGTAAATATAAAGTGAAACAAAATTCTTATATAAAAATTTTTTAATTTATTTTTCTTTAAAAATCTCAAAAACTATATAGGCCTCTATGAAACCTGTGAATATAGATAGATAAATAAATGTTTATTTTTCGGCCCGCTAGCCTTGAAAAATTAACTTGCTGACACTTATATTTTTGTACAGAATTTTTTTTTTAAAAACTAACCTCAAAAATTAGCATCCATCCACACCTTATCTCTAAAGCCGCTCGCTTATATCACCTTGCCTTCCTCGCTTCGCCTCGCATGCATCGCGTCTCATCGCATGCATTGCCTCCTCGCCTTTCACGCTACTACCTCTGCGACCAATACCTAATACTCATCTACTATTTGCAATATTTACAGTTTTCTTATATCTATTTCCTCTCCTATTTACAATTTTTTTTCTCCATTGCTCTTCCTCCTAACTTTCATGCAACAATGCCTCCATGCTTATCCCACTTCTTCACATCTCTACACACTTCTCCAACCAGTGCTCTACTTTTGCAACTCCCTTCTCGCACATTTCACACATCTTCTTCCCCTAGAAAGCCAGAACCTATTTAATTCCTCCCTGCACCCACATCTGATCCTTGCTATAAGCTCCTGACTTACTTTCTCTTCTTTCTCACATGAATATTGCGCTCTTTGTTTTGGCGTAATCCAACCATACTTCCCGTCAAACTTTGACTCTCTTATTCTCTTCTTACCTGCTGCCTTTTCTCTCTCCATGCCATTTTTCGTAACCATCTCATATACATTTTTTCCCTTGTGCATCCTTTTTACTTTATTTATCTGCAGTCCATTCACTCTAAAATACTTTTCTCTTTCAACCTCAATTTTCCCACCCTCCTTTCTGCTCTCATTATCCCACTAAAATTCCCTAACCGGCTCACTTCCCCCCTCTTTCAACAATTTCTGTTAACATTTACACGCTCGACTCCTTGTTAGAATCCCTTATTCGTCCTACCCGTCTCCCTCCTCACAATATAATTAGGCGTGTTTCTTGCTAACCCCAATGTCGACTTTACATACTTCTTTTGTGTCCTATTCACCTCCTCACATTCCTTCCACCCCCACACCTCTACTCCATGCAATAGTACACTTATCACTAGTAAGTCAAGCAATTACATTCTTCTTCCAAAATCATCTGCGAATAACTTCTTTCCTAACCCCTACACCTGCGTCATCACCACATTTACCCTCCTCACTCTCTCTTTTATGTACTTATCCACTCCTCCATTTCTCCGAAACAAAAAGCTCAGTAACACAAAGACTTTCTCCTTCTGCACTGACATTCCCTTTCACTTCCACTCCCCTCCCTTATCCCTTCCTTCTCCTTTTCTGAACACCATAACCTTGAAAGTTCCGCATTCAGCTCTAACCTATTCCTATCCAAGTATCTTCTTAACCTCTTTACCATTTCGTTTAAGGCCTCCTCGCTTCTTGCTAGCAACACTATGTCATCTGCATACGCGAGTGACTAAATTCTAACCCCTCCTACTCTCACTTCTCCTACCGCTCCGGCCTCCAGCTTACTTTTCATATCCGTCTACTTTTATTTTTCCAAATACTACCTTCGCCGCTCTTCCTTCACTCCTCTTTCTCTCTCTCTCTCTCTCTTAGCCCTGTTGTTTGGCATCCTCTGCACGTCCCTTTCTTCCTCGTCAAATCGTGATCGATGAAAACCCTCTTATCCTTTATCCTCTTTTTATTTTGCATTACTCCTAACTTCTCTTCCCAGCTCTCCAATTCCACAACCACAACTCCCTCCTTCTCCCCTCCAGTCCAACTTTCCCTACCTTTCCTTTAACCCTTTCTATACTCTGCAGCAGCGCTTGCACGCCCTCTCTTTCTTCCCCGCTCTTCGGCTTTATTCTTTTTATCACAATATTATTCTTCCTGTCTGCCTTCTTTCTTCTCTCCATTCTCAGTTCTATTGCCTTTATACTTTCCATATCCATCCTCCCCTTTTCATTTCTACGCTCGCTCAGTTTTTCTTCTATTAGATTCTCTACCCTATCCAAAATACCTTTTTGTTCACTTCTCCCCCTGTCGCCTACTTTCATGTCCAATTTGCCCTCCACCTTCTTAAGCCTTATTTCCGTTCTTTTCATCCAGAACCTTGTCTTCCCTTCCATATGCTTCTCTTTTAAACCTTTGGCCTTTCTTATCCTTCCTTATCCCTCAGTTCTTTAATCTCCTCTTTCTATTTCTCGTCTCTGATCCTCATGTCCTCTCTGATACCTTCGATCTGCTCCTTAGTCCCCCTCCCGTCCTCCCTCAGTCCTCTAATCTCTCCTAACATCCCTAGTACCTCCTTTTCCGACTTTTCCTTCATTTTTCGTAGAGGTGACCTATGTATCTTACTGCTCCTCTTAAAAGGACTTTCTACCACGCTTTTCTCTGGACTCTTTTGGCTATATCGCTTCCGCTTCAAGAGATCCTCTTCCTCACATGTACTAGACGCCTTCTTCCTCACTTTCTCGCTTTCTTTGCTCCCACCAATCCGCTTTTTCGCTTTCCGCGAAGCGCCTCTAGACACTGGGCCACGCACTGTTGGCCGTCATGGCGTGTGGAAAATTTCCTCTCCGTTAACTTCGCTACTGACACTGTCAGCAAGCTCGCTGACCACCACCCGCTCTTTCGTCGGTAACTGCGATGTCTCCATGCAGTAGCTTCTGCTACTGGCAGATGTCTCTGCAAAACTTTTGCTGCGTACCGCCCTAAATTTTTCCTTCACCTCACTTTTTCAACCCCTGACAGCCCCTGCAGACATCCCTTTCTCTCCCATAACCTTTCTCAACACTACGAGTACCACCCTTGTCCCCCTCGAAGGCTCCAAATTCCTAACCACAAACTCCCCCTGTCCCTTGCCAACCTAACCTCACTTTTTCTATTTAACTGAATTCCACCTCATAACTGCACTGAAAATTAACCTTTTCTCCTAAATTCACCTCACGCAAACCTACTCATCTCTTCAGCTTCCACCCTCACACTCCACTCACACTTACGCACACCACTCACACCCTCACACTCCACTCACACCTTCCACACAAATTCCGTAAAATCCTCTCACCACCTGTCACTGACCACGTTCTCACTTCCGACATCAAGATGCAAGTCACCAGTGAATATAAGACAACCAAAATTTCGAAAGAAAATCTTGAAATTTTTTTCCTTCAAAAATCTCAAAAACTATATAGGCCCCTATGAAACCAGTGAATATAAATTCAACCAAATTACAGTGAGAAAATAAAAAAAAATTTCCCCATAATGATATTAAAAACCGTATAGGCTTTAATGAAACTGGTGAATATCGAATCAACCAAAATCTCGATAAAAAAATTTTAAAATTTGTTTCCCTTTAAAAATCTCAAAAGCTGTGTGGGACTTTATAAAACCAGTAAATATAAAGACTACCAAAATTTGGATAAAAAAAAAATAAAAAATTTTTCTACAGAAAATTTCAAAAACCGTATGGGCATCCATTAAACCAGTAAATACAAAGTTAATCAACACTTTGATGGAAGAATTTATAAATTCTTTCTTAATTCCAAAATCTCAAAAACTGTATAAGCCTTTATGAAACCAGTAAATATAAAGACGACCAAAATATTAAAATAAAAATAAAAAAAAATTTTTTTTCAACTAATCTCAAAAATGGTATAGTATTGTAAATTGTATATAAATTTTCAATAGGAAAATTGAAAAAAAACTTTTTCCTCAAAAATCCCAAGAACAGAATAGAGCTCCATAAAACTCGTCAATATAGTAGAAACCAAATTTTCGATGAAAAAATTACATTTTAAATGTTTCTTTTAAAAAATCCAAAAACGGGCATTGAGCTTTATAAAACACGTAAATAGAGTAGGAACCAAATTATACATAGAGAAATTTTGAAAATAATTTTGTCCCCAAAAAATTCTAAAAGCAGTATATAGATCCATAAAACTCGTAAGCATAGTAGGAACCAAATTCTCTATATAAAGAACTTGAAATCTCTTTTTTTTTCTCAAAAATCACAAAAGCAGTAAAGAGGTAAATGAAACCTGTATATATAGTAAAAACAAAATTTTCTGAAGAAAAATTATAAATTTTTGTTTTCAACTTTCTAAAGACTCTATAGAGGCCCCTGAATCCCGTAAATATTGTAGGATCAATATCTTCGAGAGGAAAATTTTAAAAAAATTTTGTTTCTAACAAAATTTTAAAAACTCTTTAGAAGCCTATAAAACTCGTAAATATAGTACAAACCAAATTTTCGAATAAAATTTTGAATTTTTTTTTCCTTGAAAATGCCAAGAACAGTATAAAGGTCCATAAAACCCGTAAATATAGTAGGAACGAAATTTACCAGACAAAACTTTTGAAATTTTTTCTCTCACAGAATATCAAAAACTCTTTAGGGTTCTATGTAGTTCGTAAATATAGCAGGAACTGAATTTTCAACAAAAAAAATTTCAAAATTTTTGTTTTCTCAAAAATCCCAAAAACAGCTCAGAGGTCCATAAAACACGAAAATATAGTAGGTACAAAATTGTCTACGTAAAATATTTTTAAAAATTTTTTTCTTCTAAAATCCTAAAATTTATATAGGGCTCCATAAAACTCGTAAGTATAATAAGAAAGAAACTTCCAAGGAAAATATGTTAAAATTTTTTTTTCTTACAAAATCTCAAAAACTCTATAGAGCTCTGTAAAACTCGTAAATATAGTAGGAATTAAATTTCCAAGAAAAAATTTCAAAATTTTTTTTTTCATTTAAAATCTCGAAAACTCTATAGAGGTCCATAAAAAGCGTCAATATATTCGGAACGAAAGTTTCCAAAAAAAAATGTTGAAATTTTTTTTTCTGACAAAATCTCAAAAACCCTATAGGGCTCTATAAGGCTCGTGAATATAGTAGGAAAGAAATTTTCAAGACAAAAATTTTAAAAATTTTTTTCTTACAAAATTTCAAAAACTCTAAAGGACTCTATGAAACTGGTAAATATAGTAGAAACTAAATTACCATGAGCGAAATTAAAAAAAAATATTTTTCTAAAAATCCCAAAAACAGTATAGAGGCTTATAAAGCCCGTAAATATAGTAAGAACGAAATTTTTAGGAGAAAATTTTTTTTAATTTTTATTTTCTCAAAATCTCAAAAACTCTATAGGGGTTCATGAAACTCGTAAATATAGTAGGAATTGAATTCTCAAAAAAAAAATTCCAAAATTTTTGTTTTTTCTCAAAATCCAAAAAAAAAACTATAGAGGTCCATACAAAGCGTAAATATAATAGGAACCAAATTTTCGATAGAAAAATTATAAAATCTTTTCTTTTAAAATCCCAAAAAGAGTATACAGATCCATAAAACTCGTAAATATTGAAAAAAAAACAAATTTTCGACGGCAAAGTTATAAAATTTTTTTCCTCTCATAATGCCCAAAAACAGCACAGAAGCCCATAAAACCCGAAAAGATAGTAAAAACGAAATTTCAAAGAGAAAAATTTAAAAATTTTGTTCACTCCCAAAATCTCAAAAACTCTTAAGAAGTCTATAAAACTCGTAAATATAGTAGGAACTAAATTTTCAAGAGGAAAATTTCAACATTTTTGTTTCTGCAACAATCCCAAAAACAGTTAAGAGGTCCATAAAATACGAAAATATAGTGGGAACAAAATTTTTGAAAGAAAAATTTAAAAATTTCATTTTTCCTTAAAAATCCCAAAAATAATATAGAGGCCCATAAACCGTGAATATAGTAGGAACGAAATTGTCTAGATAAAATATTTGAAATTTTTTTTCTTCAAAAATCCCAAAAACTCTATAGGGGTCCATCAAACCTGTAAATATAGTAGGAAAGAAATTTTCAAGAAAAAAATTTAGAAATTTTTTTTTCTTACGAAATCTCAAAAACTCTGTAGGGGTCTGTAAAACTCGTAAATACAGTAGGAACTAAATTTTCTAGAGAAAAATTTTGACATTTTTCTTTTCTCAAAAATCCAAAAAACAGTTTGGAGGTCCATGAAACCCGTAAATATAGTAGGAACGAAATATTTAAGAAAAAAATTTCATTAATTTTTATTTCTCCCAAAATTTTGAAAAGTCTATAGGGGTCTATAAAACTCGTCAATATAGTAGAAACAAAATTTTCTTAATAAAAATTTTAAAATTTTTTTTCTCTCAAAATCTAAAAACCTCTATGGAGGTTTAAAAAACTCGTAATTATTAAAACTCGTAACTCGAAAATAAATTTTCAAAAGAAAAATTGTAATATTTTGTTTTCTTTAAAATTCCAAAAACAGTATCGAGGCCCATAAAACCCGTAAATATAGTAGGACCGAAACTTTCTAGAAAAAAATTTGGAAATTTTTGTTTTCTTTCGTAATCTCGAAAACTCTGTAGGGGTTTATGAAACTCGTAAATACAGTAGAAACCAAATTTTCTAGAAAAAAATTTTTAAAAAAATTTTTTCGCAAAAATTTAAAAACAGTTTAGAGGTCCATAAAACCCGTAAGTATAGTAGAAACGAAATTTTCCAAAGAAAAGCGTAACATTTTTTTCTCGTAAATTCTTAAAAACTTTATACAGGCCAGTGAAACGCGTAAATAAAGTAGAAATAATATTTTCGAGATAAAAATTAAAAAATTTTTTTTCTTTCAAAATCTTAAAAACTCTGTAGGGGTCTATAAACTCGTAAATATAGTAATAACTAAATTTTCTATTGAGAAATTTTAGATTTTTTTTTCTTAAAAACCATGAAAACAGTATGAGGGCCCAGATAACCCGTAAATATAGTCGGAACGAAATTCTCTAAACAAAAATTTTGAAATCTTTTTTCTCCAAAAATTAAAAAAAATCTATGGAGGTCCATGCAACCCGTAGATATAGTAGAAACGAAATATTTGAGAAAAAAATTGTATTAATTTTTTTTTCTCAAAATCTCGTAAACTCTATAGGGGTCTATAAAACTCGTCAATATAGTAGGAACAAGATTTTCTCAAGAAAAATTTTGAAATTTTTTTTTCTTCCAAAATCTGAAAACCTCTATATGGGCTTAGAAACTCGTAACTCTAAATGAATTTTCTAGAGAAAAATTTCAATATTTTGTTTTCTTCAAAATTCCAAAAACAGTATCAAGGCCCATAAAACCCGTAAATATAGTAGAAACGAAATTTCAAACAGAAAGATTTTGAAATTTTCGGTCTCCAAAAATCTAAAAATTTCTATAGGGGTCTACAAAACTCGTAAATTTAGAAGAAACTAAATTTTCGAGAGAGCAATTCTGAAATTTTTGCTTACCTTTGAAATTCCAAAAACTGTATAGAGGCCTATGAAACCCGTAAATATAGTAGAAACGATATTTTCAAGAGAAAAATATTACAATTTTTTTTTTCTCCTAAAATCTAAAAACCTCTGTAGGGGTCTATAAAACTCGTCAATATAGTAGAAACTAAATTTTCGAGAGAGCAATTCTGAAATTTTTGTTTACCCTCAAAATCCCAAGAACAGTATAGAGGTCCACAAACACTTAAATATAGTAAGAACAAAATTTTTCAGACAAAAATTTTTAAATTTTTTATGCTCCCGAAATCTCAAAAACTCTATAGGGGTCTATGAAACTCGTAAATATAGTAGGAACTTAATCTTCAAAAGTCAATTTCACCTTAAACGGACCACCCTTAACCTCCTATTCACCCCCACCACCTATTTGAAGAATTAAAACTTTACCGATTGTATACAGCGTTTTTGAAAAGATGCAACAATGTTAAACTTGTATTTGCTCAATAAAGTACACGATGAACTCTCTATAAACTACCTTCACTCTTATTTACCATTTTTAGCTTTCTTACCCCCCTTCCCTCCCCTCTTAAGAAGCAGGGCATGTAAATTCAAAATATGTAAGCGCTTCACAAGACTTGGCTAGCGTATCATGGGATTTCTGGGATCGCTGATTTTGAATTTGAAGTCCGTTGATCTCCATCACATTAAATTCAAGGTCCTTTTGAGGTCAAACTATAAAAAGTCCGATGAAAAATCCAGAAAACTACATTATTATGTTTTTGGCGTCGCGAAATCCGAATGCAAGGTACGTTAACCTGTACCGAAGTAGGTGCAAGGTTATTTAAAGGACAAACTGAAAAAAATCTGATTAAATCCTAAAAAATAGATATATAGGTTTTTGGGGTCGCTCAATTCAAATCAGGGAATCTTTTATTCTTGTATGATTTTGGTATCGGCTTTTCACGATTTGGCCTTCAAATGACCTCAAACCTGCTGTGATGGAGGTAAACGGACTTTGAATTCGGAATCAGCAATCCCAAAAACCCTAGAATACACTAGTCAAATCTAGTGATCAAGCTTACATATTTTGTATTAGTACATACTCTGCACATAAATAATAATAAATAAAACACCATTTACACATTCTTCAAGGGGGGAGGGGGGTACAAAGGCTAAAAATGGTAAATAAGCGTAAAGATAGTTCATAGAGAGTTCAAAGTGAACATTATTAAGCGAATTTGGGTCACAAACCAGCCTTAGAGAACCCCCACCTTTTCGAGAGAAAAATTTATATATTTTTTTTCCTCACAAATCCCAAAAGCAGTATGAAGACTAATAAAACCGGAAAATATAGTAGAAACGAAACTTTCGAAAGAAAAATTTTGAAATTTTTTTTTCTCCCGGAATCTCAAAAACTCTACAGGGGTCTACAAAACTCGTGAATATAGAAGGAACTAAATTTTAGAGAAAAACTTTTTTAAATTTTTCTTTCCTGAAAATCCCAAGAACAGTATAGAGTCCAGCAAACTCGAAAATATAGAAGAAACGATATTGTCTAAAGAAAATGTTTGGAATTTTTTTTTGCACTAAATCCCAAAAACTCTATAGGTGTCAATAAAACCTGTGAATATAGTAGGAACGAAATTATTAAGTAAAAAGTAGAACAATTTTTTTCTAAAAAACTCTATAGATGTCCATAAAACCCGTAAATGTATTTGGAACTAAATCTTTGAGCGAAAAAATTTGAAATTTATTTTTCGAGAAAAAAATTCAAAAATTTTGTTTTCTTCCAAAAACTCTATAGGGTTCTGTAAAACTCGTAAATATAGTAGGAACTACATTTCTGAGAGAATAATTTTAAAATTTGCTTTTTCCTTAAAAATCCCAAAAACAGTATAGAGGAAAATAAAACCTGTAAATATAGGAGGAACGAAATTTTCGAGAGAAAAATTTTGAAATTTTTATTTCTTCTTAAATCTCAAAAACTCTATAGGCGTCTAGAAAACTCGTAAATAAAATAGGAATGAAATTGTATATAGAAGATATTTGAAATTTTTTTCCTCACAAAATCCCAAAAACTCTATAGGAGTCAATAAAACCTGTAAATATAGTAGCACCTAAATTTTCGAGTAAAAAATCTAAAATTTGCTTTCCCTCAAAAATACAAAAACTGTATAGATGTCCATAAAACCTGTAAATATAGTAGGAACAAAATTTTACAGAAAAATATTTTAAAATTTCTTTTCGTCTGAAATCTCAAAAACTCTATAGAGGTCCATAAAACCCGTATATATAGTAGAAACAAAATTTTCTAGAGAAATGTTCCGAAATTTTGTTTTCCTTCCAAAATTTTAAAAACTTCATAGGGGTCTATAAAATGATAGTTTCCACTAATATTTACTAATTTTCAGTTGCTATATACCGTTTTCTTAATTTGAAAGAAAAATAATGTTTTCAGTTTTTTCTCTTGAAACCTTGATTTAATTTAATATTTACTTATTTTTAGTTGCTATGTACCTTTTTTGATATTTTAGAAGAAAAAAAAATTATTAAATTTTTTCTCGCAAAATGTTAGTTTCCACTAATATTGACTAATTTTTAGTTGCTATGTACCGTTATTAAGATTTTGGAAAAAAAAAATTTTTTTTAATTTTTTCTTATGAAATGTTAGTTTTCACTAATATTGACTAATTTTCAGTTGCTATATACCGTTTTTGAGATTTTGGAAGAAAAAAAAATTTTCAATTTTTTCTCTCGAAATTTTCGTTGCCACTAATATTTACCAGTTTTTAGTTGCTAGGTACCGTTTTTGAGATTTTAAAAGGAAAAAAAAATTTTCAATGTTTTCTCTCGAAATTTTTGTTGCCACTAATATTTACCAGTTTTTAGTTGCTAATTCCATTTTTGAGATTTTGTAAGGAAAGAAATTTGGTCAATTCTTTCTCTCGAAATGTTGGTTTCCACTAATATTGACTATTTTTTAGATGCTATGTACCGTTTTTGAGATTTTGGAAGAATACAAATGTTTTCAATTTTTTCTCTCAATATGTTGGTTTCCACTAATATTCACTGATTTTTAGTTG